>CAJVGC010000001.1:1091158-1175117 GCA_910822075.1 Senecio squalidus | reverse complement strand
ATCAAAAACCTTGTATAATAAGCAAATAAAAGATAAAAATTTGACAGTAGAAATGGCTAAGTTTTAATGTTTCAAACACAATATAAGTTAATAGTTCAATTACATTACTATCATAATATACTTTGAAAAGGTATAAAAGAAACATTTAGATTGCTATGATTTAAACAAAACCTAAGTTCTAGGATTTGACTCTTGACTTATTTACAAGAAATCTTCTATATTATAGATTTCAAATAGTAGCAAAAATATTATGTTTAATTGGAGAGGTTTGATCTAAAACCTAATACGACGCGGGATCGAAATCCATTTGGTTCTTTGTCTTCAATAAGTATTGCATGACCGAATAATTCAAGGAAGGGCGAAAAGCTTCCTTCAACTTTGAGTTATCTATTTGTTATCAGACCACCCCCAACGGCGTTATGGTCGCGTTTTTCCGGCGGTGTTGCTCCGGCAACGCCGCGTGATTGGTTTTTCTTTTTTTCTTTTTTTTACATTCGACCGTTTAAGAATTTTTAAAAAAAATTGAATTTTTGCCTTAACGGCTAATTCGACCGTTTGAGAATTTAATTTTTTTTTTCCTATAAATACCCACTCCATAACACCAAAATATTTACACCAAACCATATTCTTTCTCTCTACAATCATATTCATTCTATCCACAAAACCCATAAAATGTCTTCGACGCCCGAGTTTGTGTACAAAAAGGTGGCATGGTTCACGTCCGAGTTGGACAATAGTAGTTGTCAAAGTAAACAATCACTCCGGGTGCAAGAGCAAGTTCAACTTAATCCGATGATGATAGAAAAAAGTCAACTTCTCTTACGTTTCGTTTCTGACGGTTCAACTGAACCAACCGCCTTTAACCGAATCCCAAGCCGGTTCAAAGTGTTTCCGACCTTTCGGAGTTGGCATTCGATCCCAACTGTCGGAACGGCGGAAATCACTTTGAATAGGCTTGGGATTCGGTTAGAGGCGGTTGGTTAAGTTGATTCGTCTGAAACGATAAGTAACACAACTTGACTTTTTTCTACCATCATCGGATTAAGTTGGACTTGCTCTAGCACCCAGAGTGATTGTTTACTTTGACAATTATTATTATTACGCTACTTGGACGTGGACCATGCCACCTTATTTGACCACAAACTCGACAACGTTAGGTTTTTTTATTTTATGTATTTGTATTTTTTTTTTTAATTATTGTATTGTATTTTTTTTTATTCTTTTGTATTTATATTTTAATTATTGTATTTTGTTTTGTATTAATATTAATGTATTAAAAATAATATGAGAAAACCGGTGTTATGAATGGGAGTGGTCTCATTGGATATTGCAATTGGTTTTTGAGATATTCGTTGCTGTGAGTTTTAGTGGTGGCATGTTCTTTGTATGCTTATTTGTTGCCAAGGTTTTCTTTTCCTCGAGGGGTTTTATTGATATTCTCTTTGCTTTCAAAAATTAGATATTATTAGTAATTACATACTATAATGTTAATTAAACCATACGAATGTTAGATTCATTTCATTTATAAATATTTTTAAAATTTTTAATTTGTACTGAAGATAATGTTATAAAATTTCATTGAGTGTGAATACATGGTCAATATTATTATTTATTGTTAACTATAAATAGTGCATAAAATTATCACATTGTTTCAATTATTTATCAATATTTATTTTATCAGTTTAGATCCATCAACTGAAAAACTGTTTTTCCTACAAATTAATACATATTTACAATGCATGCATTTTTATATGAGAAAACAATATCTTGAAATATTAACATTAATTGATAATGATCTATAAGATGATAAAATACGTACCATTGATCCAATTTTTCCTTGGTTGAAAATGGTAACCGGTTCTGTATATTTGTTTCACCTTCACATGATTTTGAGTTTGAGTTTGATAAGTACTATGGTACATCTTGTGGAAAGCCATGACTCCTCCATCTCTACCACCACAATTGTTAAACAATGGCGAAAAACATATGAACAATGTTAAACCCCATGCAAACCTCATAAAACCCAACATATTGAGAATAACGTATGAAAGTGTGGGAAGAAACAAAAAAGGAAATGAAAGGAGATATGAGATTTAACTATTATTTATTGAGAAAAAGTCTCCATCAAATAAGAATACTAGATTTACTTTTTCTTATCTTCTTTACCACATGTATTTATACAAGAAATACTCTTCTTTGTTTTTATGTTAAAATCTGGCAATTTATTCCTATAAATGTGGAAACTATGTGGAAGAAGTTTACATAGGATTTCGACATGAATCCGTTAAATATATAATTTTTAAGCAACTAAAAAGTTTTCATATATTTGATTAAAATTAATGGAGTGGGAGCTTTGAATTGGAGTTGTGAGTTGTGACATGTAGCCGGAAGCGCTCTATGTTTTTGCAATGTAAGTTTAACTTTTTTAATTGATTCCATATGTTCTAAAACAATAATTTAGTTCGGGCACATGTCACTTTCGGTTCTGCCTTCACCAATGGTAGTGTGAGTCTTCTGTATAAAATATCGATATTAAAACACAAATAAAAAGTTTTGTAACTGTTATGAGTTATGACACTATACTTTAAAATATTCTTTCTAACATTAATTCACCCTCTCAGGGTCCCGACCTGAGATCTTTCTACCTCTTAAGATGAAAAGAATTTTCTTTATTTTAACCAAGTCCAATTTATGGAAGTAGTTTCATCAATTTCACTTTGATTGAGGAATTAAGATCAGAAAATGCTAAATAGATTACCAGTTTAAGTACTAAAATCAGAATCGTCATCAAAGCGATATCAATCTTTCTCAATACTTGAAATCATAACACAACTTTTATAATTGTAATTTATAAATTCGTTACTGATATAAAAATATCAATAAGTCCAACTATAGCTCCGATAACGATGATTAGCAGATCTTTATTAAAAGATAAGCATATGCTAAAAGCTTACCTAGTTAATTAACTTCTAAAACAAAATGGACACTCAAAGTTACTGTGTTTAATCTTTGTTACATCAAAACCCTAAAAGGGTTCTCTGTTTTGAAGAATTCGCCGGCTGATTAACCTCTTTCTTTGTTACTTTATATACATATATTATATATACGTTGTCATATACTCGTCTTTTCAACCTTACGCAAGCCACTTAGCTCTTGAACTAAATTAACCTACATCATATCCGTATTCTAGACACAACAAATTGCACAAAAGAAAGGCAATACGATTAGAACTCATATGTATGACCTAATAGAAAAATGACATGTATATGTCTTACCCATTTATATAAGTGTCCACTTCTTAAAATAATGTCCAAAATTTATTCAATCTAATGGCTATAAATCATCATCTAGAAATCTCGTATTTCAAACATTTACAATGAATTGAAGGTTCTAAATGTATTCTACATATTCATTAAGGTTGTACGTAGTCTTCTTCAAGATGTTATGAGGATCGACTCTTGACCCATATAGAAATTACCATAGTCTTGAGTTAACCTTATGTGAATGACGTCTTTTACTTGATTTATATTGATTCTTGTAAGTTTTTTATGTTACTTTTGTGACTGTTTTTAGACTTTTTCTGACACTTTTTTTCAGTCAGTAAAGGACATTTATCTTGTAGTGTATATATAGTGAATGGTTCATGCGAGAACTCATATTTTTGCGAGAACTGCGAGAACTTCTCACAAAAAGTGTTAAATCACGTTTTATTTTGTTCATTCATATGTAAACTTTTTTTGAAATTAAAAATCTAGTAATATAAACGTAAAAAACTAAAAAAATCATGTAAAATATCGTAAAAAAGTTTCGTTCATATATGAACACTCATTTTTTGAAAAAAACCGTTCACATGTGAACAATTCTAAATACGCGTAAATTCAGACAATTTTTTTAATTTTTCAGTTATATTTTTACTAGATTTTTAACATTCATAAGTTTTTACATGTCAATGGACATAATTGAATGTTAATTAACACTTTCTTCAATAGTTCTCGCAGAAAAAAGAATTCTCGCATAAATCAGTTCATATATATATATATATAGTTATAGTTAACGGCAAGCTAGGTCATTGACAAAGATAGCTAACGCCACTTATAGCTTAAAAATTGAAAACAAGACATGCACACAAATGTTTATTGAAAGTTCGCAATTTTCTAATATATACACCAAACTTAATTTTAAAGGCTCCTTTGAATAAGTCATTTTATATTTGCTTTTTATTCAAAATTAAGGTAAATTTTACCCACTAAATAGATAAACAAATATATTAAAAAACAAATGACCAGATTATTATCTAAAAACTATCAATAAATGAGAAAATGTGTAACTAGAAATATTTGATATTGTCCATCATTACGTCTTTATCTATTTTCATGGTAATCTCAATATGCTAAATTACTTTACTATATCTTTCTCTATCTGTAATCTATAATATATATTAAAAAAGATATATTAAAAATCATATGATAAAGTATCAGCCATTATATAGATTTGAAAATTAATTTTATACTATTAAATCAAAATAGTCGTGTCGGAAAAAACCGAAACCGAAAAAAAAACGAAAACCGAAACCGGTCCTAACCGGTTTGGAACCGGTTTGAGATTTTAGGGTGGAGACCGGTTTGAAACTGGGTTTTTCCAAACCGGTTTTTTTTAACTAGCTTTTTTCGCACATTTTGTTTAATAATTGTCGAAATATTAAGCTTTGAAAATGTGTTTCAAGCTTTTTTAGTAGAATACAATGTTTATGTATGATGTGTGCCAAGAATTTTTTTTAAAAGTCGAATTTTAAAGTATTTATGCAATTTACGCTTTTTTATTTTTCCAATGTTATTAGTTACATTTCTAATAAAAAGAGTACTTTTTTCGCACATTTTCTTCAATAATTATCGAAATATTAAGCATTGAAAATGTGTTTCAAGCTTTTTTAATAGAATACAACGTTTATGTATGATGTGTGGCAAGAATTGTTTTTAAAAAGTCGAATTTTAACGTGTTTTTGCAAGTTACGTTTTTTTTTTATTAAATTTCCCAAACCGGTTTTTACCCGGTTTTTGGAACCGGTATGAAACCGGTTAGACCAGGTCTAAATCTCAACCTCGAAAAATCGGTTCGGGTTCAAACCCGGTTCGGTTTTGGGTCAAACCCAAAATTGACACCCCTAGATCAAAATGATGATGTCATATACAATCATCATTAACTATTTTCGTTTTAGCAAACAATTTTACTCCAACTTTATTATATCTTTAAAAAAATATAATTTGACAACATTACTTTATATTTTTAATTTTATTATATATTAAACTTTTTCATAAAAAGAGAAGACCTATTTATTTTTTTAATTTTCTTTTTGTTTATTTCTTTCTAAGAAAATAAAAACATGCATGCGTAAAAAAAAAGTTAATGCTAACATACAAAAAGATACATTTCCTATATTTTTGTTTTTTGTATATCAATAAACGTAAGACTTTAATTTAACGTTTAAGACTTTATATATTGTACGGGTATGGATGCACTATACCAAATAATAAAACTGAATGCTAACACCATACTAGACTAACAAAAGACTAGAAAATCATATTGTGAAATTTTTTTAATCTACCATTTAAGTCTTCGTCCTTAAATAGAATCATCAAAAACACTAAAATGATTAATGCAACTCTCTTATTGACTTTATAAACAGTGGACCATAATTGTATTATTTTCGATAGAGTTCTCTCCGTATACAAATTTAAAAATAAATTTGAAAACGTGCATACAAACGAAACAAAAAATATATAATATCACAACTCATATTTATCTAGAAAAATACAATCTAATATATATATATATATATATATAATATATATATATATACGCGGATAATTTTATATAAAAAATACAAATAATATATATATATATATATATATATAATATATATATATATATATATATATATATATATATATATTATTTGTATTTTTTATATAAAATTATCCGCGTATATACGGGAAATAAACTAGTATATATATATAATATATATATATATATATATATATATATATATATATATATATATATATATATATATATAAAAATCTAAAGTATCACATGGTAAATTAGAACTAATAAATAGTTTAATCTTTTAATTTATATTATTTGATCAATTTTATGATGTCATCAATTATTAATTTCTTTTTAACTCTCTATTTTTTTTCTTTAAATTAATAAAAATAAATATATTTATATATTAAACTTATTTTGATGTCATAAATATTATAGGATTAAACACGATTTTGTTTTAATATGACATGCGAAGTATCAAAGACAAAAAAAAAAAATTCAGTCTTAGTTTTGTTTTTTTCAAAACTGAAACTTTATATTTAAATATATTAAAACACGAAAATTACATGCGGTCTCAATTGACTTTTATATATATGATATAATTTTCAATATTTATCATTGTTTTATTAAAACATATTATTTCAGCACGTGTGTATTATAACACAACATAACATATACACAACTAATATTGTCTTATATGTTTAAGGATTTGAAATACGCAAACTTGTTGGACTTTACATTTTATAATTATATCTGTTTTAATAAAGTTATCCACAAGGTGTACTTTCGGGTTCTACACAGCTATACCCTCGTCATCAATCCATGAGTTCGAGCAACTAACTATGCCCAAAAGAAGGAGCTACAAAGATACTTCATTGTTTGGATTCAATTATATGTTCTTCGTGATTCGGTTTTAACCTTCGGTCATTTCTAGGGGTGAGTAAAAACCGGACCGAAAACCCAAAACCCGAAAAAACCGATAAAAACCGAACAATAAAACCGGACCGAATACAAAAACCGATGGTTTGGGTTTCGATTTTTGAGAAACCGAAAAAAACGGTTCAGTTTGGGTCCGAGGGTAAATCAAACCGAAAAAAACCGAACCGAACCATTATATGTATGTCAATTTTAATATGTTCACTTTTAGTAGATATTTTAAGTTTTTTCTTTTTTATTTTTTCCATTGTCTAAATATCTAATTAATCAACTAATATTCCCTAAACACACTCTCGATGCTAAAGTGAAGATTCAAAGTTTTCTATTCTAAATTGTCAATCTCATACTTATCAATATGTATCTTTTGGTGCATGTAGGCCACAATACTCCCCATCATATAGGTTTATTTTCCTTCAATTTTGATTTTTGTTGTTGCCATGTAGGCATTAGTTTACTAAGCCACATATAGTATTTTTTTTTCCTTAATTTTGGGTTTAAAGTTTTTCGATTCATATCATTATGTTATAGTAATATGCACAACTTCATGTTATAAATTGTGAACTGCTCCGCCAATTATTGTGTAACATAGACTTCCATTTGAGATTTGTTTCACAAGTTTTCATTCACAGATCTCTATGAATTGCCCATGTCCAAAAACCGAAATAAAAAACCAAACCAAACCGAAAAAACCGAAACCGAGTGGAACCGAACCAATGTAGAAACCGAACCAAACGGTTTGAAACTTTCAGGAACCGAAATTTCGGTTTGGGTTCGGGTTGAGGTCGGAACCGAACCAAACCGACCCATGCTCACCCCTAGTCATTTCAGCATATAGATATGCCATTCATTATGTTAGTATATTAGTATTGCATCTAGGGGTTATTGTTTTATTTTATTTTTAAGTTGTGAACTTTGTTTTATTTGACGCTCCAAATTTATTCAGTTATAGAGATAGCAAATCTATGGAATTTATATTCAAGCACTGAACAAATGGCACTCCTATACACAAATCCCTTACAAATAGATAAGTAAATATGTAATAAATTATCATTGAATTGTCCTTTATGTAACAAACTTTAAAAATTATCTTTTAATGTAACAATATTTGAATTGTTAATATTGTATGTAAAGGTTAATTGGAAATCTCGATAATTATTGAAGTACATATAATATTTTTGTACTTTTTTTTATTAATTCATGTCTTATATAATGTTTAACTCATATAGTATTTGTTGTCGACATATAGATCGGATGATATCATAAAAATTTTATTATACCGGTGATAAAATACATAATCATTAACCATTAACCTCCCATAAATATCTTGCATAAAAATAAACAAAATCCAATTGATAAAATACATAATTATTTTAATCTTTTCTTAATTTTAACATGAAAATGTTATAATGCCGATCCTTGATATCTTTCCTAGCCCTTAAAAGCTACGGCATGAAAGGTCTAGTTGATATGAGCGGTCTTCATCGACCACGCACTTAGTCTCTCAACTGTGACACTCTCGGAGCCATTGTTAAATACATACAAATGTGCATTCTCACCAATTGCTAGTGTTGGATAAACCCTGGATGAGATAATTGTTTTTCCTCCTTCTGCAAAACTTTCTATGACCGAATGATCGATCAAACTTCTAAGTGAAAGCTTATTTTTTACTAAATTAATATCTACGAAGCCTCCAAAAGATGGCTTGTACTCGTTTTGGTTCAATGAGGACCTGTTGTCATTAAAACCAAAAACAATATTATTCAACACACAACTGAACCTTTTTTATTCAGTGTGTAGCTTTTAGATAAAGTTCTACTTAGATAAAGCTTACAACGAGGGACTTACGGGGTAGCATCCGAACATAAAAGAACTTTATGTTTGTTGTCGACCGTTTTGAAAATCCTAAAGAAAACAGGAGTGTACTCCTCAAGTTTACTTGAAGCAAGGGTCACCAGCCCAAATGGCCCTAGACCACCTTGAACGGTTGCACCCTTAATCCCACAAATACTTTTAGCAAGATTTTCCATAGGGAATTTTCCCCATTTCTTATCGTATAACTCAGCTTTATCCAAACTTGAAAACGTAAAAATCACATCAACATCCGCCTGCATTCATATCGTATTATAAAAGATAACTACTTGATTGTGGTCATATGTTAAACGTACTAGTACTACAATAACTTTAAAATACAAACCTGAACTGCGGTAATTCCTTTGATTTCAATTATATCTCCTTTGTTGAGTTTCATTTTGGTTAGTTCGACCTTCTTAGTTCTTAGTTTTTCTAATTCAAGAACAGGCCATTGTAGCAATTTGTTTCCACTCGGGTCCAACCAAATCTTACGTGGAATCAGCTGCATAAAATAAATACTAAAGTAAGTTTGATTTTAAAAATCGTGGAAACTATGTCATATAGATATATATATATATATACAAGATATATTACTTGAATTCCAGCCCAACCCTTGGCAATGTCTTCATTGCTAGTGCTTGACTCGTTAGCCCAACCCCACAAAATCCTCCGTTTCTTGATTGGATCAAAGAATGTCTTAGAGGCATAAAAGTTCCCATAATCATATCTTAAACCAGCCCAGCCATCAACAGATGTGTTATCTGGGACATATTTATCCTTAACAATGTCGTACTTTCCTATCGTGTAATAATCAAACCTAGTCATGTCAAGGCTAGCCTTCAAAACATATTTAACGCCGTCACCTAATGTTGAAGTGTCTAAACCATTTGTTCCTTGAGATGATATTGGGTAAAAGTCGGGGCATTCAAACATACCAGTATCACTTTTCGAGTGAAATGGATGTTTAGCCTTGGTCCATTTAATGAAATCTCGGCTTCGGTACAAATAAGCAATGCCTCGATGATTATTCTTACTACCAACAATAATATTCCAGTGACCATTGTTGTACCAACCGGTTGTAGGATCACGAAAAGATGAAACGTTTTCATCTACTGGTTTGATTATCGGGTTGTTGTCAGGTTTGATCCATTTTAGCAAGTAGGGGTCTGAATAGTTGGCAGGTATGGCGTAGTTTTGGACTTGGTGGCCGGGTTCTGGTTTTTTGTTTATTATTCCTGTATATAAGATCACGGGTTTGTCACCTGGTAAGATCGTAGCAGAGCCAGACCAACATCCGTATTTATCAAATGGTTTTGATGGTACGATGGCTGGCTCTAACGGGATCCAGTTGATCAAATCTGTTGATACCGAATGCGCCCACACAATATTGCCCCAAACCGCACCCTTTGGATTGTATTGGTAGAACAAATGGTAAAATCCTTTGTAATACATTGGTGCTGTTCATATGATAAAAAAAAATAATAAGTAAAAAAAAAATACATTTTAATTCATTTGCATTAAAAAAAATATTTGCTTACCATTTGGATCTATGTTGGTTAAATACAGAAGCACCCCACATTAATATCATGCAAAAAAAAATATTAAAATCATTAGTTTAACTTACATATAAAACAAAAACAAGCAAAATAATTATAAATAGAGCACACAAAAATTTGGAACTATTATAATACAGAGTTGTTAAGTATGAAAGCTAATCATGTTTCTCTTGATAACAACAATTAGACTGATATTTTAATTTAGAATCAAATCCAGCTGGTTTAGATCTTAACAGAGGAAATAATTTAGACATTTTTTTGAACCGCAAAAACATATTAAATAAAAGTGCACGCTAGTAAAACGTTAGAGGTAAATAAAATATACAATCACAAGGATATGAAACAAGCCACACTTGGTTTACATAACCACTCAAGCATGATGTTTTTTTTTTTTTGAAACGGCAATTTCTCCTACGGGCCGGTAATGGAGTATCATCGTGCCACCATTACCGGCCACCCCATGCTCGCCCAAGAGGAAACCCTCTGGAGAGGCTCGAACTCGAGACCTCTCCTTCACCAGGAAAACCCCTTACCAACCAGGCAGAACCTGATTGGCACTCAAGCATGATGTTTTGATTTCTATTTGCAAATCACATGAACGAGAGTAGCATTAATTACCTCGTCACATAAAAATAAAATATAGTTTAATATAAAATATTTGATGTTTCATAGTATACTAGAGAAAATAATACAGTTTAATAGAACCAAATCAAAAATAACATATACATATATATATATATATATATATATATATATATATATATATATATATATATATATATATATATATATATATATATATATATATATATATATATATATATATACTTAATTACTTAGCTAATATATTTTCAAAAATAATATCTTTTGGAAAATACATGTTATTGTGAGTTTTTTGAATGCTTGTAAAGGTGAAAAAAGTCTTTTATATGATGAAAAATATATAAAATGAAGTTGTATAAATTTATATCGTTCATATATATTAACACTAGTTGTAATACTCGTACGATTTACAGTAATCGAAAAATTAACATTCAGTGTGATAAAAAAAAATAGAATTTAGAAAATATAGTTTAAAAATTGAATTAATAATAAGAATTATGTTTTATATAATATATATGGACAATCAATATTGTAACCATAAAAAGTACGTTGTTCATGAAAAGTTATAAGTATAACTTTTGTATTTGAATGTAAAATTACTTATACTTTCATAAAGATTGTCACTAATGTTTGTTTAAAACAATAATAGAAGGGTCTATTAAATCAACTTATTATAGAACTAATGTTATACGTATAAATTTTGTATTTAAATGTAAAATTATTTATATTTACAATAAAGATTGTCACTAATATTTGTTTAAGAAATAATAGAAGGGGCTATTAAATCAACTTATTATAGAACTAATAACATTGCTATTCTAGAAACACACGAATTAAAATTGTACTAAATAATGATAATAACTAACTAAGATATAAATATAATTTTTATAATAGTACTACTATTTATCCAACTTATTTATATTTATATGTATAATATAATAATTATTCAAAATAAATGTATTAGTTTTTGTTTTTATTTAAAAGTAAAATAAATGAGATATGTCGTTTTAAAGGTTGATAGATCCACAAAGTTATTTCAATCATCTTTAGTTACATAAAATATAGATTTTTAATTTTACCAGTCACAACGTGTTGAGAGCTTAATTTTAATCATACTTATTTTATTAGATTATCATAATTATAATAAATAAATGTGTTCTAATAATAAATCCGAAAACCATTTATTTTATAATGGAATAAATTTCAAGAGCATTGACTTAATTAGTCCATTATTTTGAGACAACGACAATGTGGTAAAAAATATAAAATACACCAATGAAAAGGACATTTGATGGCAGAATCAAAGATTGGGCAAATTACAATTGAATATTGATCGTAAGAAATTTCGAAATTTTGTTTTTTTCTATGTTTCTTATAAGATTTAACAAATCCGATATTCGAATTTAGAATCGGTTTTTAACTCTAACCAATTTTCAAATTCGGTTTTCATATCTATGAATTTTCTAGAAGTGATCCGCAACCTGAATTTTCATTATTAATTATAAATATATACATATATATTTATAAATATATCAAAATATATATTAAATTTCGGACACTTTTTCGAATTTAGTTAGGAATTCTAATTCGATATTACTACACGGTTTTATAATTTAAAACTACATCTTCTAATTCGGTCTGATTTGAATTCAATTGGTTTTCGAATTAGCAAAAGTAAAAAAGTCAAGTTCGAAAATCTCACTCAGAACAAATCAAAAACCCAAGAACTTATATGAACACTCCTATTTGTTAAAGTTTATATTTGTGGGGAGCTAAAACTAATTTCGAAAGTGGTATAGATGAAACCAACATTATTTCTAGTTTTGGATGGTTTTAATAAGAAAATAAAAGTAAATTTCTTTCAATATTATTATTATTATTATTATTCAAAGAAGGCAACCTGGGTTTTTTTGACTTTTAGTGTTTTCTTGACAATAACATTTTCCTCGTTATAATGTGAATTGAAAATGCAACCAGCATCTCCATGAAATATTTTATTGTCAAAACATAAAATGTAATTTAGCTTTAAAAGTGATTTTAACCTATAAATATTATATATGTATATATCAGATAAATAAGATCATACAAATCTTCAATACATGATCAGAAATAACTAGAATTACTATACATACAATGTATCTAAAGATGATAAAGAAACATACCATTAATCCAGTTTTTCTTCGGTTGAAAATGATAACCAGTTCTGTAGGTTTGCTTAACCTTCGCAACATTATCGGTTTGATACTTGATATGGACGTTAGGAAGAGCCATAACTCCTCTATTGAAGTTGTTCAACATTGTTAATAGCCATATTAGCAATGGCAAACACGATACAAACCTATTGAAAGCCCCCATCAGATCGAAAGAAACAAGACTTTGAATCTTAATATATAAACATACAAAATGTTGCTTTGGACTTTGTCTGCTAAGAATAACAAAGAAACGAAATGGTTGTTGAGTGCGAAGAGAACGAAAGGACACACTGGTGCGTGTAAGGGTTCGAAAAGAAATGCAGGAGGAGATGGAGAGAAAGATGGAGATCTAATATGTATTTATAATGAGAAAGTCTCCATTAGCATTAAGATAAGATTACATATACTAAGTGTTGTCAAGAGGGACAGCTTATTTTACCTTTGGATTTACAACTGTAATTATTTTCTTTTTCTATTCTCTATATATATGTTACATATATGTATGTCATATGAGGTTTATTGAAAGTTGTCTCTCCCTGATATGGTATATATTTATATACTCACCAATCTCATATGAAAGAGACTTGTACCTGTAAATTAAATTACTTATCCTAAGAGAGCTCGAACCCGAGACCTCCCATAGATATAACCACTTGGGCAAGATAATTTATTTAATGGTTAATGATGTACAATCATCGTATTCTTATTAATAGATATACCAGAAAATAGATTAGTATTTTGAATAGAGATTTGTATATATCTCTTTGTTAAGTTCTCATTAAACAGAAATATCATTTCCCACAACTAGAAATATAAAACAAAATAAGAAACTTTAATGTTACAAAAATTTGATAGTTTAAAACAAATCCATTTTGTAGAAAGATAAACATCAAAATTTTGCTTTAGCAAATACTATACCTGGCATCATTACACCGTCTATTTTGTACTAAAAAAAGTGTTGAAATTTAAAATAAAAAAGTCAAACAACTTTTCATTGGATAAAATCCGTGAGACATAAAAAGTGTTGTACGAGAATCAATCAAAACCAACAACCTAATTTCGTTTGTTATTTTGCTTCAGATTTTGTAGTTTCTAAACTATTGTCTAGGACTATAGTTAAATTTATCATGTTTAATAATAGAAAAATATCAAAAATTGTCACTAGGGCTAATGTTTCTTAATGATTGTTAAAATACAAACTAGTAACCATAATCATATTTAACTAAGTTTATTGAATTTATATAATTTGTTAAATACCTACATCGAATTTATATAATTTCTTAAATACTTACATTGTATTTATTGTATTTATTCGTGGTCAAGTAAGTCTCATGTCACCTTTTTGTAAGCTTTTTATTAGTCAAAGATATATTACTAATTAGGGATATTTGGTCAAAAAAAAATTAGTAATATTTAAAAATTAGATATAAAATAGGTCTATTTAATATTGATACTTACTTATTCCTTCTTATTTTTTTTTTATAACGACAATTTTAGTGATTCGGGGTCACAGTGACATCCAATTGGGCAGTATGCGACCTACGAACCTTACACCAAAATTAGTTACATATTTTCTAATATTCACTTAAGAAGAAAACCCTAGAAGAAGGCTTGAACCTAAGATCTTCCGAAAGATCTACCTCCTACCAATGGGACAAATGACATTGCCTATTCCTTCTTATTATATGGGACATTTTGGACTTTTTGTACATGTTCATTTAATTCTTTCTAAAACAATAATTAATATTCAACTCATTGAAAAAAAAAATCAACTTCAAGATCAACTTGACAACTCCTCTTGTGTTGGAACTTGTTGAATCCATATTCTTTAAAATTTTGTATACGTGAATTTAAAGAGTACATCTAAAAATCAGTGTGTGTTTTCATCGGCGGTCGTTATATGATCGTAGATGCTTCAAGTAGCCCATGTTCCAAGTAACTATTTTTTATTCTAAAAAGAATTGTGTTCAATATTTGGTTATGTTTATGGACGAAGCCATATGCCCACCAATAAAATTTAAAACATTTTGAGTTCTTTGAATTGTTATATTGTTTCAGGTTCAACTTATCGTTACGGGTCTCAAGCTCATAACGTTTTTGTTTATTTCATTTTATTTTATTTCTTTATCTTTATTTCCATAGTTAGAGTTTGTTGTTTAGTTACGATTTCGTCACTCGAATTGACGCGGAGTATTAGATGATAAGCTCAAACCAGATATATAGGTTTAGGTCCATTAGGTTTAGAGTTTCTAAACCTTATATGTATCGTTTAATAAAATATCAATAAAAGGGGGTTTATCATCCTTCAGTTTATCAAAAATATTTAAATAGTTTCCTGATTTTCTCCAAGGTTTATCTATAAAGACTTTAATGGCAATTGATAAAGAATGGATAAAGAAAAGTTAAGAAATGTAAAAGTGAAAATGAGTTTTTGATTACTTTTCCGTGACAAATATAATGAAGATAGTACTTAATACTTATCCCTTTTATCAAATATGGATCGTGGCTTAGAATACAACTAAAGAATTACTTGGTCAACATTAGTGATGTTGTCACAATGTATGTATCAAATCCTTTGACTAGTCTTTATGTTGCACAACAATGGATATTATTAGTCCACGAATAACTTCCTTCATCGATAAGATAAGACAGAGAATTGTTTTAGTTGAGGTAAATCCTCTTCACTCTATTAGAGAATAAGATGGTCCAAGCCCGACATGCTTAGGATAAATTAGGTTTAGGATTTTATGCTAGTCTATAAATAATTGTTTTGTAATTGGTTTACGATCGTTAATAATACAACAATTTCATTATTCAATACACTCATCATTTCCTCGTCATATACTTGTTTATTCTTTATATATACATATCTAATTGACTTTATTTTAGGTATCATATCCTAAAGTCAATTGGTTATTTTGACTATTTTAGTTGTCTTATTAGGATTTACGAATTTGTTCAAAAAAAGTTTAGGATTTACGAATACTAAAAAATGTTAACTAGATACATGTTTAGTAGGTTAAGGTTTTGATATATTAATTAAAATAGACTTAAATTAGTTATTTATGTTGTGTTTTCTTATTCGTTTCCAGGAGGTTTTCTAAATTCGAACTAGGGAATTCACTCACTCGTCTATAAAAGGGATGAAGGGTGACTTTAAATCCTTCTACCTAGTTTTCTATTTCTAGATTTGGAATGGGGTCTAGTCTTTGACAATTTGATTTTCGTTCTTCTATGCTTTCTTGTTTGATAAATCATATGAAAGCATTTAAACTCGTTTAAATTAGTTTTAGAAATGTGCCAAACCATTGTCAAAACAATAACCCGCCAAAACAGCTACCACCCGATCAACCGCAAGCAATTTCCACCCATCAACTTGAAATCTATCCACAAAATATTCTTGATTCCGTCCGTTTAAACTTCAAACCTTATATGCCTTTTCAATTTGGATATCATATCTTTTCCAAATTCAACAACCACGATTTCCATCACGATTCCCATGTAAATATTTTATTGTTTTGTAGGGTATTTGGGTTTGGAAATTCCGGAAAACCTTTAAATCGTGTATGAAATCACTTTCACAATAAAGTATTTTGACCCAATCCTATGTTTTGGGTTAACACGAAATCTTTAATGGGATAAAATAAAGACACAACTCTAATATTCAAGGCAAAAGAAATTCGAGTTTAAACATAAGTGTTTTTTGTATATTATTTGTGACAAAAATCTCTAAATATATAGAGAATGAAAGCGTGTCATGAAAGGTTGCAACATATTTTGGAACATATGTGTGTTTTTAATAAAAGTTTTCACCAAAAAGCCACAAATTATCCAACACATCATTTCATTATAACGACTTAGGTTATCCCTATCGAGCGTGCACACTCTCCTAACTCATAGTTAAACTAAACCCAAAAATCCCTCTTGGTCTCAAGTAATTCACAATCACGCTAAATGACCGATGACACTAAAATCACCAACAATTTATATGATTTGCGAAAAGGGTAGTTAGGATAACTATAACTATAAAAACAAACTCAATTCGAACAGTTAAACCTGTTTGGCACATTTCTTTTTTAGCCAAAGTTTCGAAGTTTATCCATTTGACTTACCGAAGATAAGATGCAATACAAATCTTTCCGTTTTTAGATTAAACAGATCGAGATTATTACCTGCCTCTAATACAAACAGATTAGCATTTACAAATTCTTACAAGATAATGCTCTATATTACGAGTGATAACTAATAAGGATACATTCTTAGCAGTCACATTTCGTTTTTAGCCCAGGTTTCTGTTTATCCGTGTGACTGACTGTCGTTAATACGATAACTAATCGTTCATCGTTCCATTTTTCTATTAAATGGATCAAAATCATCACCTCCCTATAATACAAACAGATTAGCATTTGCAGGTTTTCATTTATAAGTTATAAGGATACAAACATATCAGTTCACCACTAACCACACAAAATTAAGCCTCAACTGATATTAAATGGATCAAAACATCTACATCAGGTACAAAAAGATTACGATTTGCAGCCCTAATCGTTCCATAGCAAATTTAAACGTTAATGTCATTTTGATTTCAAAACTCTCCAGAAAAGATATAACAATGTAATCGAAATAATACTACACTCTTCCATATCCCATAATAATATAAGAAAACAAACAGGATTACATATTCTTTTTCACTGACCAACATAACAATCCTATAATACCACTATGTCGTTGAAGAAAATTTTGCCCCGGTTTTCCATCTACCTTCGATTTTCTATAAAAACTACGCAAATCCCGAGAAGGGATTTATTTGAGTTGATCCACCATTACATTTGATCATCTACAGAGCAACGAGTACATATCAGGATTCTGTACATGAAAGTAACCGTAAACACTGTCATATTGAGTTGATTTGAGCCAAGGGTGGGCGTGGAATGGAAGAAACTTTTGACTCTTTCCCTGCTAGTGATTCAAACGAATGATTTTCTCTAAATTCTTCCGATAGGCTCTCCATTGGCATTGCTCGAAGCGACTCTATAGTCACCTTACTTGGGACGTCAGTTTCGCTTCTTGCGGGGGTGTTTCCAGATGGCTCATAATCCTATCATTTTAATGTCGAGAATTCAATCATATATATTATATTAACAAAACTCCAGAATTTAATAGTTCTCACAAAAGAACAAATCATATACCATGTATTTCTGATGGAATGTGTCACGAGCATTCTGCTCTATTGAAGCAGATTGTTTAGCATGATTCACATGTAAGCTCTCCAGATCTTTGCCCTGCGCTTTTGTTGTTTCCAAAATTGCCGAAATGGTTTCTTTTTCTTGTTCCGATGTACCTAGTGAATTTAGCCATACCTCAACAATTAAAAGACCGCATTCTAGTAACGGGTCAAAGTTGCTAAAACATGATAACTTACCATCCATATGTTTAATTATATCTTCACTAGTCTTTAACACGTCATCTTCAGCAGTGCCCCTTAAAGAACTGACCTCGGCATCATGATTTGTATTACTATCTAATGCACTCCTGTAGTGTTTCAAGTTGTATTTATCATTATTTATTTGGATTGTACTATAACTAATATAAGATTTATTATTGAAATAATAAAACTTCCGTAAGATAACCAGAATAGATAAGTACATAAACAAGTCAAATAACTAACCTCACAAGGGAGTCTACTGCTGTGACGTGTTCGCTTCCCATCTCAACGACAGAGTTGTATGTCTTTTTTGTATGGTTTAGAGCGGATTCAGTAGTATCAACACTGAATGAAAGAAATTCAGAAGATAGAAATTACATATAAAAAATCAGCTAAAAAAGATAGCAAGACTATTTTATCTTACCAATTCTGTAGCAGTGACTCAAAACGGCAGTGTTTGGCTGCAGCAAAATCTGCACTCTCTTTTGCATCATTCTCAGCTTGCGTGCAAAAATCATGCCATTTTCTTTTCGCATCTGTTGTGATTCTGTCGAAAGATGACAAATGTCCTTCCAAAACATTCTTGCTGCTAGTAGTTGTTTCTCTGATAGTTGCTAGTCGTGCATCCACCTGTCCACTCACACATCAAGTTCTCTTCAGATGAAAGGTACGGAAACTAATAATGTAGAGGCGACAAAATGGTAAACAGGTCAGATTGAACAATTTGTTATTGAAAATAATTAATAAAAATAATATTGCTATGATACTGTAATTTTTAAACAAAGTGAATTAGTGGGTTAATCAAAAAATACACTTTGAGTGACTATTGGACCCATGAATTAGAGATAAATCAGAACCTGATTGACCCAATTATAAGAATATGAATCAAAGCTGACACCGCTACAATTTACAAATAAGACAAGGAACAAACCATCTCTTTTCGACGGCAAATAAGGTCCGAGACCAAATTCGTTACACCAGCAATAAGTTTCTCTGCATCAGATTTTGAGTGTTCCTGTAAGATGAGAAAAATGTATGAAATAATGATGTATATTGGTTGTTATTTTGTATATGTATGTAACCTTGTCCATTATTTACCTCATATGCCTTCTGAAATTCATCAATGTTCTTAGTTTGTATCTCATCAACTTGGATAGCATGACTTCCTAGCTCTTTCGATTCATCCATCATCTTATCAAAGAATTCATGGATAAATTTGGATATATCCGTTGTATGTCCAACGCTGACATTAAATCTCTGGAAAAGATCCCAAAGAACATTGTGAAAAAGAAAATAATAAGCAGATCATCTATTCTTAGGCGGTAGAAAAAGCAAGAAGTTTTGAGGGGGAAAGCATAACAAAAGGTGATTTTAGGAAGTTTATTTCCTGTTTTTCTCAAATAATGTGAACAATAAATACATTAGTAATGCTTTACAAGATCATTATTTAAAAATCAGTATGTTTTATATCTATGTGATCAAATACATCAGATGATAACACCAAAGGTGGCATTTTCTAGCCATTTACTAAGTTTCTTTTCATGTATATCATTTCGTTTAAAAATCAGATTATTATTGAAATAAATATATTTGGTGTAGTCATACTGGACAATACTTATAACTGTATTTATATAGAAAATAAAATATATTTACAAAAGGTGTTTTCAGTCAACCCAACATAAACCAGAGAATAGTCATTTGGAATCATTTCCCACACCAGAACTGTTTCAATCCTAATAAAAAAAATCGTCTACCGGAACCTAATATAACCTGTTAAACCGCCATAACCCACCCTTACTCATCTCTACAGACAAAAGAAAACCAACCTGCCGAAGCTCTCTAGCAAAATGTGCCATCTCTCCTTGTTGGGTTGATAAAGAGTGTTGGAGCGCATCAAAAATAGAAAGCCCTCCAGCAGCTTCTTCAGCTAGTAGCTGATTAATAGAGTATAGTCAAAATGTGAACTGCTTAAGCATAAAGAAGAAAGAAAAAAAAACAGATCCAATATATGTTTTACTTACTTCTTCAACAGAAGTAGCATTCGAAGAAACCAAAGATTGAACCTCCTCTAAGCTTGCATTAGAGTTTGCTTTGTGCAAAAGTACAACGTTTTGTAGTTCCTCGATATGAGAAATGTACAATGCTTTCGAAGCAGCAATTTTCTTCCTCAAATCAATGATGCCCTAAAAACATAAACCATATGAGTAATGAATATATTGTAATAATGAAACTCGTGCATATAAACAGTCAAAACAGAATGATGGAACTCGAGCAGTACCTTATCATTAATGTTGAAAAAAGTGTGACAAAATTTCTCAATGCATTGAAGCTGTTTGTTTTGCTGAGACATTGATGCAGCCACCGTATTGCAAAGAGATTTAACATCATGTGTGAGCTCAGATTCAAATGTATTCACAACAGACCTATTACCAGCACTTAATTTATCTTTTCTTGCTGCATTAAAGTGAGATAACAGTTAACACCAACCAAGTTGACACACTACTAAAATAGCAAGTTTGGGTAATAAGTTGAAGGGGTTTGGGTTGAAACGGTTCACTTATGACAGGTCAGCCTACAATTACTTTTTTTAAACTTTACAGAAACAGAAAAATTCTTGTGCATTTAAAATGTTATTGCATAAATCTACATATGTTACATGTTTAACCTATTTGACATGTTAATCTTACAGCTACTTTTTTACTCGGCCATTTTAAGAATAAACACAACCTAAATCAAGCCATTCAGGTCCGAAATTGCCACCTCTAAAGAAAGTGGTAAGCAAGAGAATATACATACCTATCTTCATAAACAATGATGCATTTTCCTTGAGGGATTTTTCTAAATCAGACCGCAGAACACATGCTTGATGAGCCAATGCATTTTCTGGACAGAATGTTTATTAGTATAAATAACCTAAAGATAATTAGAAAACTTGGCATCAAAAACATCTCCTAATATGATATACCTGCTTTTTTCTGTTCACTTATGATAAAATCTCGCTCGCTGACACCAAATTGACATTTCTTTAATTCATCCTGTGTATTGGACAGTGCTATGCTAGTTTGATCCAAATTGTTCTACAAACATAGAAAAAAGGTAAGACAAATGACAAGTAAATGATAACAATTATAAGAGGTACACAACAGCAATGTTTGTAAACACTAGCATATTTACCTGGGTAGAATTAAGCTTGTCACTCAAATCAAAGCACTCTTGGACACGGGCATTAAATTTAGTTTGCAATTCTTCGAATTGCTGTTGAAAGAGAAGTAGCATGTGAACATTTCCATTTGGTTTGTGATAGAGACAGCAATATACATGCAAAGGCTTAAAATTTATACCTTTTGGTGGTTTTCTATTTTAGCTTCCATCTGTTCAATCTGATCTGCCATTGACTAAACCAAAAAACAAAAAAGGATCATATGCACACACCAATTTTATCCATTGGTTTCAAAATTTACATATAAAGTAATATGTTTATATAAAACCATACAAAATAAGAAGTTAAGGTTAAAAAACGATTCTGTACCTTACGTTCCAACTCTTCTTGATAGTATCGCTCCTTCGGCATATAAACACCATTTTTCTCACGTGAGGCATGAACCTCTGCAAAAAATAGACAGACATATTAGCTATTAATTTTGCCTGGCAACTTTTTTTTTTATTTCTCTATTCATCTATTGCATTGTCAAAAGAAGCAAATGATTTACCAGCTTTAAGCCTTTCAATTTCACCATACAAGTCTTTGATAAGAGTTGTTTTCATCATCTTTTGATTTACCTATAAAAGAAAAGTAAAATAGGTAAAATGAGGCTCACGGAGAGATTAAATCGTTCAACCACTAATATATAACTTGTGAAACTTGATACCAGTTAATGATATTCCATAGATCAGGGACAAAAACTGATTAGTGGACACCACCCTGACTAGATTATGATATATAAAACCCATAAAAATAACTCCACAAGAAAACATTGATAGATCGATTTAAAACTATGAAAATGGAAATGCTAAAGAACTTTAAACTAAATCATTGACAATTTGGTACAGAAACAAGGAGAAGGCATCAATATGTAAGAGTAGAGGCTAACCTCAGGCTTGTTTTTTATATTTTTTGCCCTGTGAGCATAGTCCAATGTGCTCAAGGTTTCTTCAAGACAGTGAATAGCAGGAGAGACTGTAGCGATGATACAGGTTTTGGTCCTTCCACCCAATGAGTCACGAAGTAGACGAGTCAGTTTACTATCCCTGGATAAGAAGTACAGAAAAGGATGTAAAATAACTTAGCTTCAAAAATACTAGCAACTGATAACGAAATAAAAGAATGGCAGCTTTGGAAAGAGCAAAGATGACTGAGAAATCTAAGAAATAAACTTAAAAGTTCATCCAAACCTATAGGGGATGTGCCCAAGATGCTCAACCAGAGCAGTTATTACTCGACCCAGGGTAAGTAAACTTTTGTTGATTTCTCCAGCTTCTCTTGCACGGCCCTGAAATTTTCAAATAAGAAACTTAGGAAAAATAAAGAAGAATGCGAACTAAAATTTAAAGTTCTCAGCTAGTTCACCACAAGTACATAAAATATTTCTCCCAACAAAATTAAATTTTAATGAAAATTTAGTTAATAACTTACCTCTCTAGCACCAGATCGGGAAATGTTTTCAGAGCCGGCCAAATCAACAAGATTCAATTTGCCACATTTGATAAGTTCTTCACCTTCTGGGGTGTTCTCTTTGATGTGTATAGTAATCGAGAACAAAGAATGCGACCGACTGAGAACAAGTAACTGTTAAATAACGACAATACATTTTCACAATAACATTAAACGGGATGCAGAATAAATCAAACCTCGATTGTTTATTTAACAACGTTTCTGCAGTTCGACGTTTTGCAGATCCCCTCTCCAATAAAGTAAAAATTTCACTAGCACTCGTCACAATCTCCTCTTCCAATCCTCTCACAAGCACTCCACCTTTACCATCTTCCATGAGTGGCAAAAGCTTTTTCTGCTTCTCCTCAACAACAACTTTCGAGATTTCTTCAGGAGCAAGTAAGTCAGTGATCTCTTCATTATAAAGCTCCAAGAAAGTCACTTTAACACTATACTCCGCCTTCTGATGCTCCAACATATCAAAAATTTGTTGTACGGCTCTAGGAATTACTCCTGCCCCTGAAGGCAACTCTCCTTTCGGCCCACTCTGTCAAAAACAAAACCAAAAAAAACGTCACTTAACCGTAATATATAAAACCGCATAATTAACATAAAACGTAGAAGAAATACTACCTTTGATCTCTTACATTCGCCCTCCATGGTGTACGTTTTACCAGTACCAGTCTGTCCATAGGCGAAAATAGTACAATTAAATCCTTCTAACACTTCATTTACAATCGGAACAACCGCTTGTTCATATAACTCTCGTTGATGAGCAGTCGGTCCAAAAACCTGTGTACATAAATATTTAAATCAAATCATTAACACTCATCTTATATCGATACACGAGCCACACATATACACCTAGCATTACATTAGCATACTATAATCTTACATAAATAGAGCTAACTTATTACTGTACTCGAATAATTTACCGCGTTGTTTATAATGAAGTTTGTTTAATTAAATGAGTAATTCAGTAAAACAAGTTTACCTTATCAAAAGTAAAAACTCGATCAATCTGTTTACCAGCGATACTCTGGGAAACCGCGACTTCGCGCTGGAACTCATTACACGTAACAACTTGCGGCGCGTTGTTCCGCAGCTCATCGTCACTAAAAGGCCTACAGAAGCAAATTGTATCAAAATGAAACCCTAGAAAAGCAAAATTTGAAATTGGTGTACCTGCAACGAAGGAGGACTTGAACATTGACGCCTTTTTCGTGACGATTTGACATTTTTTTTACACACAGTTAGTGTGTGTGTTTGGTGAATTTGGATTGGGGTTGAATTTTTTGGGGTTTGGTTTTGTGGAAATGGAATGGGAGGGATTTGGAGGTTTTTTGAATTTTTTGAGGGGCGCTCTTCTGTGTTTCATCCAACGGTGTAGATTTTGACAAGATCCGGATCGAGGTGTTACTTGACGAAATTGCCCTTGGACAGGAACCTACTAACTCTTCATTTTAAAAATATACAATAATTTATTTTTGTTAAAAGGTTAATTATCTTAAAATTGAAAATGTATTAAACGAATAAATTATACTATCAAAACGAGTATTATTTTCTTTTTCTATACAACATCCATTTGATATAATTTTGACGAAATTTTTTTTCGGATTTTGAAAAACTTATATTATAAAATAACAGTTTTATTACATGTTATTTTAGTAATTTGACTTATGATTTTTGTGTTTTTCTTTTCGATTTTAGTTGAATATAAATCATATAACATATTTAGGTTTTAAAATTAAATATATAATAGAGTGCCCCGATAAGAACCCCAACGGGTTACGGGACGGGTTTGGGTTGTTTTTGAAATTGGGTTCGGGTATGGAGATAGATGAACCCGCCTCATTGCCATCCCTAAATCTTACAAGTTTAAACATTTGTCCAAAAACGAAAAAACAAAAGTTGTAAAAATTTGAATTTTTTTTTTTTAATTTAGATAAATTATACATTATATAACATTTTTTGTTTTTGAAGTTTACTAGTTTATGTTAAAATCACATATGATATTAATTTTACAAATTTAATACCCATCCGAAAATCCAAAAAATAAAAGTTGTCGAGAGTATATATGACCAATGCTCTAATTAAAGAGAAAAACACGACGATCGCAACGGTGTAATTTATTTTGTCTAATGATTAACAGTTTGCGAGATAAACTAATTTAAAACAAATATTTGATAGTGGGTTTTGATTTTAATATTAGCCATTGAATTGAAACTAAATGAGTAGTAAAAATTGAGACTTTTTGGCATTAGAAAATTAATGTTCTTTATTGATATTTTCTCTAAAGAACTATACATTTTATATGATTAAGAGGTGTTCACTATTTTGATAAAACTGAATTGTTCATTTGCATAATTTGGATTGGAATATCTAGTCTGATTTTTTGGATCGGATTGGACCAAAACTGAAATTAGTATTTTGGATTTTTAATTGATTGAATTGGTTTTCGGTTCATATAGATAACCGAATTGACAAAAGATTATTAGTAAAAATTATTTTACTTTATATTACATAATATATATTAATATTTTATTACTTTGTTCAAATATAATGGTTTGATACCTATTATATTAGTATATTTTCTTAATACGTATTGATGAATAAGTGACATTTGACAAGAAGTCTCAATTTTCCCTCCAATTTTACAAAAACTTTCTTTTAAGACATCATAAAAAAGGTGTGGTTTTAATTTTTGAGATATACATTTAGATAGCAATAACAAAACCAAATTTTAAAAACCGATTAAATCGAATAGTAATTTGGTTCGACTCAGTTCGGATAATAAGTTTGTTTGAATGGTTCAAATTCATCATTTAAAAACCGAAGTCCATTCGGATGCACGTAATTGTATCATGTTGCACTAGTGACATGTGTGTCTAAAAATATTCTTGAAAGATAGGAGATATAGGTTAGTCACGGGGGAACTTAATGGTTGGGAGTAACAAAACCGTAAGAGATATTATCACATCAATGACAAGATGTCTCGAGATGGTGATATTACTAGCGGATGGTCAGAACGCCGATAGTTTTTGTGTAGTGGTTAAGCGAGGAGACAGTAGACAACCACATATACATGTATGCGATATATTGTGCGTAACTCGTTTATCGGGTTGAATGACTTTTGCGAATTTGTTGATCCGAATGAGGCTATGCAGGCTCATCTATTCCTAACTTGTAGTTGAGTTTTTATGCCATAAATCCACGATTTGACAACGTAATATTTTTACAATAATTTACGTGTCACAAACATGTGAATTATCGATCAACATAACATATAAATAGATACATAATCAGGCTTCTAAGGGCCATTACAATTGGGTTAACTCAATGGGCTAGTGGGCTAAACTAATGCATACAAACATTTCACTACTCATCATAATTTCTGTACTTGTCAATTGTCATATAGAATTATTTTTCTGGTATTTTTGTTATCAGGTTGACTAGTGTTTTCAGACGACTTATACTTCGTAGTAATGGAGCTTTATACGGATAACTTATTGGACGATAGACATATGTAATATTCGAGTTTGCTCGGCGACAGATTCAGATTTCGCGAATTTAGCCACCCTAAGATCAAGAATCATAGTTACTAGTAATGATAAAATGAAAGATTATTTTAAAACTTGAAAGTCAAAGCTTTAAGAATGTCAAAACATGGCAAATTCCCAACTTGGTTTGTTCAAATATTGGACCAATTTTACCTCAACACTTGAATTAATGATTTAAAGCTATAGATGTCAGAAACTTAAAATAGATGGACCAATATGTATTGAATTCGCATTGGCCATTAGGTTCAATGAATTCAGCTAACACTTTTATCTCCAATTTCTTAAACTCAAAACACGTATTAATTGTACTTTGTGACCGTTTTCTAACTTCTTATTAGTCGGGTTATTTTAATATATTTATCGGTTTAAAAAAGAAACACATATTAATTACTTTGCCATTTCATGCATAACTAGATTATAAAACCCATCAACTTTCTGTCTTACATTATAAACCATATCAAGGCTTTATGAAGTGTCCTATAAATAAACGCACATGGTAAAAAGAAAAATTAGACGCACATTCTTTCGTATTAAATAAAATGATCACAATACAATCAATTTTGCTTATATATGTAAGAAAGTACAGTTAGATGACATATATTTTACTTTTTATACGGAACATCCGAAATATCGTATCCGACCATGAACCATATCCTAAAGATTGTGTTTGTCAATACTTTAAACGTGTGTTTATCAATACCAATTATTTCCATAATTTTTTTTTTTTTTGAACGACAACTTTATTAAGAAACACTAGCAAGGAGCTAGAATTACAAAGAAATCAAGTTAGGATGTTGAAGCCAACTATACCAACTAAAAAAGCTATTACATCTCGAACTACACCAAGTAAAAGAACGATTGACGATGTCATCAAACAAAACTTCTTTCCGAGGAGTCTTGGCCGAAAACAAGATATGGTTCCTATAATTCCACACACTCCACCAAGAAATGTAAAAGACGCCTTCCAGGAGGCCTTTAGTCTTTGAATTCAACCAGATGTTCTTGAACCAAGATAACCATTCTAAATAAGAAGATAGCGGCAACCAAGGCAAGTCCCACCACCGGCAAAGACGACGAAAGATATCAGAGGCTAAGGAGCATTTAAACATCACATGTGAGACATCTTCATGGTCATCGAGACAAACCGGACAGAGGAGAGACAAAACCCGAATATTCCTTCGAATAAGATTCACCCGAGTAGGAAGACGATCAAGCCAAACCCTCCAAGAAAACACATTAACTTTGGCAGGAATACACTTAACCCATCGAGTAGCCATATCAGAGTTGGAAGAAAGAAGTCATCTAGCAGCCTACGAACGTCTTTAACACAAAAATCACCATCATTATTTAAGTCCCAAACCCATTTATCTTCGGAAGGAGAGAGGATAACTGTATCAATAAGTAGCTTAAGCTGGAACTCTTCAACACCACCTCTAACGGAACGCCGGAAAGAATCAGATAGAGAACCATTAAGTTTTTCAGCCACAAAGCAATCTTTTGCGGTATCCAAAGCATATATACGAGGAAAACATATGTAAAGGGGTAGGTTTATTTTTTCACTAGTTTAGAATTTTGGTTCTAAACACTACTCTACATACTTTGGGATTTTTAATTTGTTCAAATTTGAACAAATATATCTTTGTTAATCTATAAAATTTTACTTTCGACATGTTAGTGATACAATATGATCCAAATCAGCTCATTTTTACATATTCGTGGTGATATTGTCTAACTAAATTTCTTTTTTCATCGAATACATAAGGGATGAAACCGCAAATACAAAAAAAGATTGAGGTAAATAACTTTTTGGTGGATTTGGTTAGAAGTTAAGTATGTGATTATTGAATCAAAGTTGACCAATCTATTTTAGTTTTGAAAATTGCCAAAGTTTGAGTCATTTAGCTTGAAAATGATGTAATCCTATCGATGAAAAACAAGTTAGTTCCTTTTGGTGAAAACAAGTGAGATTGTGACCCAATACCTTCTCGTAAGTTGCAAGCAAAGAAATCCCAAAATCCTTGATGCAACATCTTACTAACAATATTTTGCAAGTTATCAACAACACAAATTATTATTTCAAATATAATATTTTGACGCAAATAGTTGTAATTGTAGCGAGAAATACAAATTAAACTTTCATTTTTAGAGCTTTCATAAGTTTTTGTATTTCCTAGAAAACAATTAAAGCTTAACAATCTAAACAATTTTTTTTTCTAGGAGAATATTTTTTAAAACAAAAAACTAAAGTTCATGGAAATTGTTTAATTTTTTAATCTCTATTTTTGTTGAAAATTAGAAGTTTGAAAAAGAAAATTTTTGGAAACAATAAAAAGAAATTTCCAAAATTCTAGTAATATTAAAAGTAAAAAGTAAATTTTCTTTTGTTTTACTAAAAAGTGCTTTTTAAAATTCAATTTGGACCGTGTTTTATGTTTCATGTGTTTTCCTTAAACCCATTTCTCAGAAAAATGGATAATTCTATCAAACTAAACACAACTTAAATCTCCTAAAATTTGCACTTCAAACATACAACTAAAATTTGCATTTCAAAATTTAATTACCATAATTATGCAATAAAGATTAAGAGTTTATGAAAAGGCACATAAAGAAATAAAAAGAAAATAGTTGCGATCATATCGGTACTAAAGTAATGGATCCTATTAGAACTTCGCAGTTAAACATGCTTGATCGAGAATAGTACTAGGATGGATGACCCCTGGAAAGTCCTCGTATTGCAACCCAAAAAAGCAGATTCCAAAAAAAAGAAATAAAAAGAAAAAGGAAAAAGAAGGCTATAGGAAGAGCCAACTTAACAATGGGGTCATAAAACAAATTTAAGAGATAAAGATACCTCCACTTGTACAATCAATCAAAGTAGTCAAATGGAAGTAGTTTAATTGGATCAAGAAAAATAAGAGTTGGTAAACCAACTAATTTGCAGGATGGGAAATTAATGTAATTTTTGTTCCTACCTAAAAATAGTTGTTTATAAGTGGGTTGGTTTAAAATGTTTTCAAGATTTATAATTTTCATTTTGAACTTCTAGTCATGTAGCATAAGTGTTCATCATTTCGAGTTACTTACTAACCGATAATAAGGCGTATCGTATGAACCACTAACCGTTAGTTGGAAGTTAAATGGGCTAAAGTTAGGAACGAAACTAATGTTTGAATTTAAAGAGTCTGAAAAAAACCTTTTAAGAATTTGACATGTTAACTTAAAATTTACATAGACAGATTAAATTGAAACATGATCGAACACTTTCTAGCCCCCCTTAGGCATTTTGTTGGCCGCTAATTAACTATACGTGCAAAATCTAAACGAAAAAAGTAACAACTACATAAAGGATTAATTCATTTATAACCAATACCAAAAAAGATTATATCAATAAAGATCCTTAAAACCTAATAAAGGGAGTTGCAAACACAACTTCTCACTTTTTTTTGTTAACACATTTCATGAGTTCATAATACTAAATAAACTCTTCAACTAAATGACTAATATCAAATTTCCCATTACAACATTCCACAGCACTCACCACATCTTGAAAAGCCGTAACACTACAAGGAACCACCAACCCATGTTTTTGCTCGAACCCGAATTCGTCTGAGGCCTTATCTAGCAACATCTTGAACAAAGGGTGCGACAAGTAACCCGTTGGCACGACAAACCTACGTCTCTCTTCGCCTATGTATAGCGCGAGAAACCCCGTTGGAGTTGAACATGCTTCCTCTTGATCCTTAAGCAAGTGCTCATGGTGCGATGGTTCGGTGCCACTTTTAACTTTGACCTTGACTTTCTTGGCAAGTTTCTTGACTGAACCTATCTTTCCCAACATGTTGTGTTCTTGAGAGAGATATATATGGGAGGGAGAGAGAGAGATAGAGAGAGATTGGGATAATGAGAATGGGAGATGAAGGGGAATATGTAGTGTAGAGAGAAAGAGAATGTTTTAAAAGATGGTCAACTTATTGACTTTATATTAAAAAGATTTGTGAACCTTATGATTGTGTTGGTATTCTTGTGTCATGGAATCTCTTCATATTACTTTGACTTATTATCTCATTTTGTCTTGCTTGTTTTTTTTTTTTTTTTTCTTTTCCGGTTATCTAGATATCCAACTCGTTTTGCGAACCGAGTAATCCTAATACGATCATCCGCTTTGTGCTTAGCCCGGAGTCACCATAGGTGAATCTCCGTAGCCACAAGTGGGTTATTTTGTATTCCCATTATTCGAACTTAGAACCTCCAAAAATTTTATCTTGCTTGGGTTTTGTAATTCATAGTGGTGGATATGTTTTTAATATTTGAATTTATAAATTTGTAAGTATTTTATATGAAGAATGGCATGTCCTAATTTTTTAGCCTAAAAGTTCTTTTAAAATGTGTTTTTGACAAACGTAACAATCAACGCAAGACTTAAGAGAAAAGAATAAGTGGATTACGCGTCTCATTCTTTTATGGTTTTAGAAAAATTATGTAGAAGGGTTTATTATTTTTCATTCTATATTTAAGGGTTTATTTGCTAAACATAATATTTAAACTTATATTTAATTATATTTGGACATATATTAAAGGATAGTATGTCATCATTTTGGATCAATTATCTTACATGTATGGATAATTATTTACATATGATATATATAACCATTTTCTTTAGAACAATTATATTAGTGATTTGAAAGCACAGTAACATCAAATCGGCCAATATGCAATCCACAATCAATATACTAAGGTTTGTTAATATATATAACCTTAATCTCTACGTAAGTTATTATAGTAATCTTTATTATCGTTTATACATGTGTATATAGTGTCATTTAGGGGCACATTTGTTAGTTTTCGCACAACTTCCGAAGCATTTCTTCGAGGTTTAACAAAATCCTTTATCTAATAACTAATAACCTCTAAACAATCACATAATAAGATTTTTTTTGTTGAGCATTGATTTTGACCTCAAAATAATCGGATAATCATAATTAATTTAGCTTATCCAAACACAATAATAGTTTGTCCGCTACTTGAACAAGATAATCCTCTTATGATCACTTTTAAATGGCAATGTTAAAACATCACTTTGATTAGTTATAGACACTTTCTACACAGACACATCAACAATGAATTTAACAATATGTTAATTACATGTTGAAGTTATTTGAATTAATTTACACATGACATGATACAATGTAAAAAAAAGTGACTTGTCATTTAGCCATTCAAATATGTGAAAAGGCAAGGGCAAATTAGTATCAAATTTTAATTATCTCCAAGATTAAATTTGGAGTAAGATTCGTTTCACACAAAAATTGCATATAACAAGGTATGACTTATTCGCGCATTATGTCGGGTTCTATTTTTATTTTGAATTCACTTTAATCTTTTGAAAGTAAAAATACGTATTTTACTATTTTTGTAAATAAAATAGAAAAACCAGAAAATTAAAGAAAGAAGATGGGAGAGATTCAAACTTTAAACCTCCAAACTCACTTACACATTTCTTGACATTGGAACACGTGTGTCTTTGTTAGATTATTTAAACTTCAAATATATAATATAAAATATAAAAGAATTGCTTACTACCAAGTTTGTTTGATAATCGAGCATAAGGGATAATGATCTTTTTCTAATTAGACAAATTATTATTATTACCAACTTATATGTTTATAAGTGCTTTCTTTTAAGAGGAAAGTGGTTAATGAGGGTTTAAACTTTTTATTTGAAGGGTTAATAAATTAGTATTAGACTTCATCCAAAGGTTTTCAATGGTTAGTAAAGTTTTGTTATACTAATAGAGAGGTTATTTGAACTAAATTATACAAAGGCTCGTGCTTTCGATAAATTACATAAACACACTATTGAGTTTCTTGGAAGTATTTTTCGTTCGAGTATATAACCTTTAACTGTCGTACAACTACATCATCTAATTCTACTTAAGAGTAGAAACCGTAGTTTCAAATTTTAACCATAAGTTCCAACTTCAAATAATTTTGATATACTATTTGAGTTATAAAAAATAAAATATACTAGGAAAGACTCGTGCGTTGCACGAGTCCGGAGTTTCCGTTCCAGACTGTACTTTGACCCAATGTAAATTTACATTCGCAAGCCAAGAAAAAAGACATCGTCTTCGTGAGATTATTTGATTCGCAAACTATATTTTTTATTTGATACTAATCTAAAAAAAAAAATATGAAAGCCCAACAGCAAACCATCCTATAAGCCCAACACGTCACAAAAGAAAGAAAAGAAAAGAAAAAGGAGGTGCTGGGATTCGAACCGCGGTCTAACCATCCCGATGACAGCCTCTTTTGTTAATAGAAATGAAATAAAATGTATTTAAATACAAACTTTTTATTAAAATAATATAAATAACACGATTCACAAGACGAAGATGAAATTTAAATAGAAGGATAATATATAAATTTAGTGCGTCACTTGTTTCATCAACTACATATATTAATGCATGCTAAAACAATTTTCACATTTAATAAGCCTATTATAAGCTATCATTAGTGATAATTTAATATACACATATGCTTATTTTTATTAAAAAAAATTTGCGATCACACCAAACAATAGAGTACATATATATGGATGGTTGGTGTGTATCTAGAATTCTAGATGGTTATTAATGGTTGGTGGCATTATAAATGTTTTTCCATCATTGATTATATACAAACAAATAATATCACTACTAATTTCTTTACATAGATAATTTAACATAGGGCTAATGGCTTGTGTATGCTTTCAACTTGACATCGAATTCTATTGTGTACACCCGATTCAGAGATGTTCTATTGGGTACCACCACGTGACTTTTTTATTCTTTTGAAGACACAAGTTACCTTGACAACCGGTTGCCCGTTCCCATTTGCCACGTAGACGCCATGTCATTTAACCCTCCCATTACCTAACCATGGTTAACTTTTTTTTAAAATAAACTTAACCATATACAATCCCAATGCAGGACTCTCCCTCCCAAAAACCCTCCCTCCCGTTCTCTTTTCACTCAAAATTCTTCTTCGATATCTCCTTTTCTCTTTCTCTTTTCACTTAAAAAATCCACCAAAAAGCTTTGTTTTGTCTGTTACAAAACCCAAGTTTGATTCCATTATGGGGTAAATTTTAATCTTAAAATTAGGGTTTCTTTTGCTTCGATTTTTTTATTTAATTTTTTTTTGTTTCTGCAGGATGGGATCTGTCGAAGGTTATGAACTAAATGTTCATAACGATGGAGCATTTTTTTTATAATCCCTTCAGGTATGACAATGGTGTAGAGATACCGGTGTATGTTCCAAAAGTAGGGTTTGATGAGTTGTGTGAAGTTATTAAAAAAGCTACTGGAAACCCTTTATCTGGTCTCTATTACACCTGTCCGGGACAGAAACCAAAAGACGCGTTGTTCAAGCTTTCCAATGACTATGACGTTCTTATGATGTATGACATTGCTTACTGTTATGGGAAGATTGATGTATACATGGATCACTTTGATGACGATGAAGACATCATGAAGTATGTAACAGACATTCTAAAGCCACCTGAAGATGAACATGAAGCTTCGGTTATTGACAACCTAGATGATGCACCTGTTGATGAACAAGAAAAGCCAGCTGTTGATGAACATGAACAGATCCAGAAGATGATGACTATGTTTTGAAGGCTGGAGAAGATGATGACACAGATACAGAAAGTGATGCTGCTTCTATAGACTTTCTGTCTGAAGATGAAATTGAGCTTAAGGAGGTAAGAACAAGAAGGGCTGAGGAGAAAAAGAACCCAAAGGTAAGAGAGCAGCCTCAGTTGGGAAAATTTGCAGTGAATGAAAAACCTGATATGTATGAAACCATTTGTGAGCATGAGGAGTTTATGACAGATCTTAGTAGGAAGATGAAAGTTAGTGATGACAATGATGTGGATCCATTTAAAGCTGCCGAACATATTGAAAAGTACCCAATCCATGATACTCAAATGCATTGGAAGCTTCAGAAAGCACAGGTAGGTGAGAGGTTTGAATCTGCTGAAAAGTTTAAGGAATGTATGACCTTTTATGGACTGTCAAATGGGTACAATATTTACTTCTCAAGATGTAGTTCAAGCCAGATAGTGGCTAAGTGTGGACATAGACCTCCAAGACTTAAAGATCCATCCAAAGGTAAACAAAGGAAACAAAAAAGGTATCCTGATGTAGTTAAACCAAATGGTCCAAAGTGTCCATTTAGATGCTATGCTAGGATTATGAGGACAGAAGAGTCCTTTCAAGTTATTTCTTTGGTTGATGTTCATACATGTGTTAGGAACTTTAGATTTGGATCTCTTATTAACTACAAGTGGATTGGTAAGCAGTTTGGTGACAAAATTAGGTCTAATCCAAGTATTAGATTGGTTGACATTGCTGATTTAGTCATGAAAAAAGTATAAATGCAGTGTCACTTTAAACCAATGTAGAAGGGCCAAGGAGTATGCAATAGTTGAGTATGAAAAGGCATTAGAGGATCATTATGGGATGCTAAGATCATATGCTGATGAGTTGCTAACCAGTAATCCAGGATCAACAGTGAAAATAGGTGTTACAGTCAATCCAGATGAGAAGGTTTATTTTGATAGGATGTACATATGTTTAAAAGGGTTGAAATTGGGGTGGATTAGGGGCTGTAGGAGGATAATTGTTTTGGATGGTTGTTTCTTGAAAAGTCCAAACCATGGGGAATTATTGACAGCAATTGGAAGGGATGGAAATAATCACATCTTCCCTATTGCCTGGGTTGTTGTCAATGTGGAAAACAAGGATAATTGGACTTGGTTCATTCAGTTGTTGGCTGAGGATTTGCAGATTGAGGGTGGTGCTGGTGTAACCTTAATGTCAGATCAACACAAGGTATGTGGTTCATTATTACTAGTATATTACTAACCAAATGTTTTCATATTATTAACCACATGTTTTATGATGCAAAGGGTTTGATAGAGGCTGTCAAGACTGTCTTGCCATATGCAGAGCATAGGCAATGTGCAAGGCACATTTATGAGAACTTTAGAAAGCAATTTAGTGGTGTGGAATTCAGAACTCTTTTCTGGTCTGCTTCAAAGTCATCATATCCTGTGCTATTTAAGAAGATTATGGACAAAGTTCATCAAGCTAATCCAAGGGCAGCAGTCTATTTACTTGAGAGGGATCCAAAAACATGGTCAAGGGCTTTCTTTGCATTGCATAGAGGTTGTGAAGCAGTAGAGAATGGCTTCAGTGAGTGTTTTAATTCTGTTATTGTGGCTTTAAGGAACAAACCAATCATCACCATGTTAGAGGCTATAAGAGTGATTGTGATGGAAAGGATGAACACAATGAGAAAGCTAAGCATGAAGTGGGATGGTGCAATCTGTCCATCAATTTAAAAGAAACTGGAATGGTGCAAGGATCAACACAGGTTCACTCTTCAACATTGGTTTAACTTTTTTGTATTAATATTTATAGTATTTTAATATGGTTTTAATCATAGGTTTTGGCTTCCTATGTTCTGTGGAGGTTATGAATGGGAGGTTAGACAGTGCAATAAGGGATTTAAGGTTAATGAACAACATAGAACATGCAGCTGCAGGATGTGGCAGTTATCTGGTGTGCCTTGTCCACATGCATGTTCAATGCTATTTGCCCTGCATAAAAACCCAGAGGATTATGTGGCAGATTGGTTCAAAAAGACAATGTACTTGAATGCCTACAAATATTACTTGAAACCTGTTGGTGGGATGTCAACTTGGAAACCAAACAACATGAACAAGCCTCTTCCACCTAAACCAAAGAAAATGCCAGGGAGACCAAGAAAGAAGAGGATTAGAGCAGTAGGTGAGGGGGGCAGTGCTACAAGAATTTCAAAGGTTGGAACAGTTATTACATGCCATAATTGTTGGCAAACTGGTCATAACAAAAAGGGATGTACAAATGACCCTGTTACACCACCTAGGAAGGACAAGAATGTTGGTTCTGCTCCAGTTGGTTCTGCTCTAAGCAGTGGTGCTAGTGATGAGGCTTGTTCAAGCATGCATGCAGTTGGTTCAAGCAGTGCTGGTTCTACTACAACCATGCAGGTGGGAAAGCTATGTTACACAACATCATACAGGTATGTTTTTTAGTACAAAAACTATGTTCAGTGATTACTATTGTACACTCTTTTAATAGACAAATATACTATTTAGGAAACATATTGATGAATTGATGGGAGCTGGAACACTTCAAGGCATTTTTGCTGGTGGGTCAAATCCAGAACATTTCTTCTTAGGTTCATCACATGGGGGAAAGAAAGGTGTAGGCTTGGGTGTAACAAGTGCTCCAGGTGTCCCAAGGCCAAATGCAAGATATGAGACAGGTATGAATTTAGTATCATGTTGCTTAAAGTAGTGAAATGGCTTGTGTATTGACTATATCTACTACTTAGGCCCTATTAAAAGACCTTTACCTTATTGGTGGGGATATGGCTTATGTACTGATCCAGTTACAGGTGAAGTGTTTGAAGGGAGAGGTAAGAACTGTGTCCCAGTCCCTGTGTGGCCTCCTGAAGTTCCATTGCCAATTACTCAAGAAGATGTACATGCTGCTGTTGGAAGCCAGGAAGAAGATGTACATGCTGCTGTTGGAAGCCAGGAACCAGTCCCTTTGGGAAATGTGGATAATAGTGAGGAGTTGCCTTTGGGAAGCCAGGAACCAGTCTTCAGTCAGTCTTCACAGGAAACACCAAAGCAGAAGAAAGTTGTGAAGATGAGAAGACCAAGTGAAAGAATCATGAAAAGAAAGCTAGGAAAGCAAGTTCAGGGACCAGGAGATAAGGAAGACAATGCAATTGAAATTGCAAAGTAGTATGTAGTTGGTTGTGTGGAAGTGTGGAATTTGAAAAACAATGTCTTTTGGTACAATTGGATGTAAACACTATGGTATTTAGGTTGTGTAATATTTAGGATTAACATTTTAGGATGCAGTTGGTTTATAATCCAATTTGCAATTTTTGGTGTAGAAGAATTATGGATGCAGTTGGCTATATATGCCGTTTTCAAGTTAGTGTTGTTTATTACCATTTTCAAGTTGCTATTGTTTATTACCAAATATAAGAGGAAAAAAGGTCATTACAATTCACAATTCACAATTCACAATCTATTATAATTGCTAAAACAAAACACATTACAACAACAATTTGTTCTTTACATCATTTTGCTAAAAAAACCTAATCCAACTGCTAAAAATACAACAACAATCAACAAAATGACAACCAATTTTTCATAAACCACAATCTTTGACTTTGCATAGGTCAACTCATGCATCATCTTGTTCATTTCCATCCTTGAATCTTTAATCTCTTCATAAGCAGCATTTCCAATACTTCCCCTACGTCTTTGCAATTCAAGATGAAGATTAAATAGGAGTTTCTTGTAATAAGGATTACGGATTTCTTCGTCAATAAACATATACAACTTGCATTTCCTTTCTTTATCTGTTAATTGTAAAAAGGATTACAGTTTTGTGTTAAAATCAATTGAAATCAATTGAAATCAATTTGGGCAAAATTAAAAATTAACAAACTAACCATTACGGGGCAGCTGATGAATCTCCTTCCTGGATTCGTGCTTGTCCAAGATGTACGAGGGTGGATTTCGAATCCACAGTCACAAAAAACGGGAATCGCCATTTAGGTTTTTTTGGTAAAAACGGGTAACAATTTGTTAAAATTAGGGTTTATAACAATGGGGATAGGTAAAACGGGTTGAAAAAATGGGTTAAAATCCGGGTTTTATTGGGTAGGTGGAGCTTAGGTGGAAGCTTAGGTGGTCAAAATTGCCTACGTGGCATCTGAGGTGGATGGTAACTTGTTACACGTAGATTTTTGTTGGTAACCGGTGACCTTGTGTCTTCAAAAGAATAAAAAAGTCACGTGGTGGTACTCAATAGAACACCTCTGAATCGGGTGTACACAATAGAATTCGGTGTCAAGTTGGAAGCATACACAATCCTTTAGCCCTTTAACATATTACAACAACCTTATAGACTGATTTTTAAAATGCTTTTATTTTATTAATATACAAAATGTTAAAGAACGTAATAAGTTTTTAGACTGGTGTTTATGGTAGTACACATAAGTTGGTGTCGGTTTGACGCCGGAATACACGTTTCAATGGTACGCATAAGTTGGCATATTGATATCGTAAGTGACGAAAAGGTGAGGCACAACCAATTAGAAATCAATTTGTATACTGTGTTTTGTTTAAAATAAATAGTGTCTGACTCAAAAAATATTAAGTGACAGATTATATTGTCGACATTGACTTAGTCAGTTTTTATTTAATTTGACGTCTATTAACATAACATTGAATTGGCAAAAACTAACCTCGTGGGTTGACTTAATAACTGTTAGTAGTCTTACCGACAACTTATATAATTTCCAAATATTTTCTATGTTACATGTCAATCGTTTAATTAATTTCAGGATTATCATCCTCATAACAACAATTGTATAAAATAAAAATACAAGAATTCTTTAAAAGACTCGGGAAAGTGTGGACTGCACACTTGTTCGAACTTATTTTGATTGTTCAGGGGCGAAGTCCCTAAACGACGGGGTCGGAGGAAGCGTCCCGGATAGCAGGGTCCAAGGGGCAGAGCCTCTAGAATTTTTATTTTTCATTGATAGTGTTATAATAAAAATGTCATGAAAATTTAACTTGACCCGTTTTTGAGGATCCGGTTTTGATCCATTTTATGGTTAATAAAACAGTTTTATAAAACAGTCAACAACTTCCCCACTTCGTCGGTTAAGAGAAACTGGTATGTGAAAATTCATTTTTATAACAAAATTCATCACTTTCAATTGTTCAGTCACCGGATTTTATCCGATCAATAATTTCAAAAATGTCACTAAAATATTTTAATATGAAAGTGTTTACACGACTCTTAATATCATTTAATTAAAAACCCTAAGTTTACAAAATCGAATCGAAGTCCAAAATAATGATCACATTCCAATAATGAAACCATATCAACGACTTCTTTAACAAAAAAAATGAGTTAGGAAGTGGAATTAAATAGTCGAATTATTGAAAAATAAACAAGATAAAATATATAAAGTCAAAATAGGGTAAAACATAATAATTAAATCTATGAAAGTTTAAGGTCCCCGTCTCCAACCAACGCTACGTGAAAGATTCTTTAACAACAAAGCTGGCCCGGTACTTTAGTTTATAAACTGTCTTTTTCCAACTACCGTATTATTCCCAAACCAATTTCGGTTTTAAATCAACGGTGTGGAGTTCACGAGTGTGTCAATATTAAAATAGGTATTATTGTAGTTCATTGGTTATTGTGTTATGTTCAATGTTTGTAGGTTTGACATATGGCAAAGCTAAAAGGGCGATGAGCTCTAGGCTATGGTGGAATATATATTTTCCATGAAGCTTTGGAACTAACATCACTTTGAAACTCATACTTTGTACGTTGTTAGAAATCAAAAACTTATTTATAAGTGCAAAGAGATAATAAAGTTAAACAATAACATCATTTTAAATTTTTTATTTTAGATAAATTAATATATACACGTAGTCATGTCGAAAAAAACCGAAATCGAAACAAAAAAAACCAAAAATTGAAACCGAGTCGGTTTTGACCCAAACCGCCGGTTTGGAACCGGTTTGGATATTTAGCAAAGGGACCGGGTTGAGACCGGTTTATCCCAAACCAGTTCGGAAAATCGGTTAAAAAACCGGTTTAACCATCTAGCCGTTGGAAAAGTGTTTATAGCCGTTATTTGACTGATTTTTTTGCGATTTTTGACAAAATAGAGGAAGTGATCTCAGTTTCGTTAGCGTAACTACAATTACGTTGGCGTAACTACGGTTACGCTACGTAACTGAGATCAGGTACTGAAAACGTAACTGACCATTTTTTTTTTGCGTTTTTTGACAAAATAGAGGAACTGATCTCAGTTTCACTAAGGTAACTATAGTTACGCTAGCGTAACTACAGTTACGTTGGCGTAACTACAGTTACGCTACGTAACTGAGATCAACTATAGTTACGCTGGCGTAACTACAATTACACTACGTAACTGAGATCGGGTCCTGAAAACGTAACTGAGATAGTCAAAACCGGTTTTTGGAACCGAACCGGTATGAAACTGGTTTAACCGGGTTGTACATACAAACTTGAAAAACCGACCCAAACCGAACCAGTTTGAAACCGAAACCGACTTGGGTATGTTTGACCCAAACCGGTTCAGGTTCAAACCCGGTTTGGTTTTGGGTCAAACCCGAAACTGACACCCCTATATACACATACATATTTTACAAAGCTCAATAAGTTTAATAAGAACTTGATCCGAGCCTGTAAATACCTTTTAAATTAATTGAAATATATATACTTTTATATATCATTTTATGTCTATTCACATTTATACACTGAAACCCCAATTACCTACCAAATATTCTAATGATCTTTATAAATAAGTTTCGGCTCCAACAATAAACTTAAATTTAATCTACAACTCTATCTCAAACTTAGACCCCAACTTCAGCTACTCATGTCAAAACTATCCAAATTATATTATTAATCACAACCAAAATAGTACTATTAGAAAATGGTAGAAACACAAAAATATAACATATTACTTCTATTCAAACATTAAAAAAGTAAAAAAATTTGTCTTTATTTATAGCTTGGGGATATATACACATGTGAAATGTCTCTATTATTTATATAATCTCTTTGATTTAACATTTTAAGCCATTCATAGAAAAAGAATTTGGTGTGGGCTCGGTGTAACCGTCTCTTTATTCTCCTTCAACCAATTTAGATATCGACTCGTGTTCTAAAGACAATTTAGTGGACCTTTCACCACTTTTGCTCTATGCATATATATAAACATCTTTTCTCAAAATTAGTTATATATAGATAAGGTTTAATTCCTATAAGACCTTTTTCGTTCCGTTCGCATAACGCTTTAATTTATTTTTTTTCTGAATGTGTCAAAGGTATTGTAATTTAAATGAATCGAAACATGAATTGATTAAAAGTTGTAGTATTTAATTGACACAATTCAACGAAAATCAGTTTTTATTTATTTATTTTTATAATTCAATTTGATTTGTGATTGTTTGAAATTAATTGGAATATCTAGATGATAAACGACATAATTATGTCTTTTCATTTCTTTTTAAATATTTAAAGCATATTAAATTAATAATATACAATCTTGTAAAATATAAAATAATGTAAAAAATATAACAAAAGGTTTATAATTACGCATTTTCATTTATTATGTATAAAAATTACAAAATAATATAAAAAGAAATCACAAAAAGTAAAAGGAAAGAGATACATCGGCATTTATATTGGTTGAGGTTGAAAACTAATAAATTGTAAAGTTGTATTAAATGGGCATAGTATATATTTATAAAATAACTTGTATTTTATCGAACCTTGTAGTATTGTAAAAACTGTTACGATGGATGATAAATGTAATATTGATGACGATGGAAAGAAAATAAATCGGTTGTATTATAATATTAGAGTTTGTTTTAACATAACCTAATTCCATTTGATGTCCAACCAATCAGATCATTCGAAACAAAGAAAACCCTAAACGTATAACTCAGTTGTTTTGTAAATTGGACATTTTTCAAGTAGGTATTGATACTTTCCTTAACGGGTCTTTGAGTCAATATAACTCATAAACTCCACATTTTCTTCAATATAACTTTTTCTCATAACGAGTTATATAAACGAGTTAAAGCTATCGGTTATCAACGTTTTAGAAATTCCGATTCACTTATTTTCAAATATTCTAAATCATTATTATGTTTTATTTTATAGGTATATTGGAATTGGAGTTGGAATATGTTGTGAGGGTGATACATCCAACAACAAAAGCACAAATGGGATGGGGCCAATTTGCCGAAAGCAATATGCCGTGGTACTCACCATAACCATTTCAAGACACATTTTTTAATTGAATATCGAAAGGTGTTTCATTGTGTTTAGTCCTTTGAGTCAAACCCATTTTTGGGAACTCATTTGTGTACATCCCATCAATTTTGGCACTACTCAATCAACTTTTTAAACAATTATAATAAACTATTTTTTCAAGAGAAAATCACGAAATTAATAATCTGTAATATAAAAATTTTGAAAATAATAATCAAATTCGAGAAATTGCATCTTTTATCCTTAGCGCGAGAACGATATTTTTTAAAATGGATGATGTATATTAAGCCACGTCTCCGCGCCTATTAATACCCGTTCTCGCGACATGGCAATCCCGTTCTCGCGCAATGACGTGGCTTAATATACATCACCCATTTTAAAAAATCTCGTTCTCGCGCTAAAGATAAAAGACAAAATTGTCCCGAATTTGATGATTATTTTTGAAATTTTTATGTTCCATATGATCAATTTCGTGATTTTCTCCTTTTTCAATGATATATAAGGTCACAAAAGGAAATAAACTATATTAAAAATAATATAAAACTATAAAATCGTTAAAGGAGACAAATTAGCAGGCCCAACCCAGATAGAGTGCGACATGGACGACTGCTGAACATCCAAGTTCGAAAGGATTTGAAATTTTGATGAAATGATAATTATGTATTTAGATATATACTAATGTTAGTGTTATCTTGGCATATTATGTTATTAGTTTGGTCAGTTAGGCATGTTAGTGTAAAAAGAAATAAAAAGGTATATATAGAAATATGTAATTTAATTAATATAAGGGTATTTATGTAAATTTATTTATCATAAGCTCAAGCTCTTTCATAAGTTACTTCAAGTAGCTTATAGTTTTGAGGCTTATCGCGACTTATATTTTTAATAAGTCCTTCAAACCAAACAAAAATTATGAAAGTGCTTATAAAAAACGATAAACTTAAGCTCTTATAAGCCTCAAGCCTCCCTACCAAACATAATGACGAGTTTTATAAAAAACGATAAATTTAAGCCTCAATAATCTCTCCGCCAAATATACCCTAAATCAACATTCAACGGATGGTTACTTCAATAATACCCTGTTGCCGGTGTTCAAAAACGCTTTTTTTTACTAAATTTGCCTAACTTGTCATATTAAATTAACTTACTTTCTAGTAAAAGATACAATACGTATCTTCCATTAGTGAAATAATATGTAATATATAATATAAAGTAATAAAAGATAAAGAAATCGTAATTAAGTATCTTGTTAAGAAAAAGACAAATAAGAAAGTAGACAATTAAGCCGAATTTGTGGACTAAAATTCGTTTCGAGTTTTGGAGTCTTGTTTGTACGAATTGTACCGACGGTTCTTGGGGAGTACTTTTTTATGTAATAAAATATTTTAGGACATGTCTTTTTCACAATTGTTTTCTATAACAAATGACAAGTTATATATACGTAGATATTTGAATAGTGTCGAATAAATATGTAACCGTAAATGTGTGAGATTATGGGAGTGTATATATCGAAATTTAGACACGACTACTAGTTTAATATATTTATTAAATATGACTTAATGTATTAAGTGTAATGTTTATTAAATGGAGGGGTTTATTACGTAAATAAGGAGGTTTTCTTATTGTAATATAACTTGGATTCCAAGATTTACAAACCTATAAATAAAACACAAACCCGAAACCCTAATACAACACAAATCGACTAAAGGTTTGAGAAAGAAAAGGGAGTATTTCGTTTTGCTTTGCAATAAAGAAGGAGTTGCTAGACAATCGTTGTATAAAACATTAAACGTGTACTAGAATACTAGTTGGTCGACAAGGAAGGTGTCGCGTACGCAATCGTAGTAAAACCTTACTTTTGGTTTCAGTTAATTCGTTTGCTTAATAAAGTACACAAATTAATATCCAATTTATTATTTACTATATGATTCTAATTTCCGTTACATATAATTGTGTGACAATTTGACTCGAGGTGTATTCCTATAATATATTCATATGTTTTGGGTTAAATATATTTGTTACTGGCTACATATAATTTACGTGAGTAATGGATTAATAAAAAAAAAAGTGTTGCAAGTATATTTTATACCTTCTGGAAATAATTTTACTAAGAGGATCGACTAGGAATGGTTTGCGTGGGGGAGTCGTTCTCCCTCTATCACAATCGTTGTTCACTCTTACCTTGACCTTGTGGATTTGCATTCTCTATCATGTTGGTTTCTTAACGCACATTTTTTTTTTCTTTTTCTTTCCTTTCCAACGGTTAACCCAAGGTGACGACTCAATTTGCGGTGTTATTATTGCGAGTGACTTGGGTTGTGACCAAAAAAAAAGTTGACGTGACACCTACAACTACAATCATGGTGTTAACCACTCATGTGCTCTAACACAAATACACAACGCTTAATACTAAAGTTACCAAAACACTTATCTAGTTTTTATGTATGAGAAAATATTTTAGATAAAGTTAATTGATCATAGTAGATCGAGTTGATCAATAAGAAAAATAGAGATTTATTACTGATAACTCTAAAATGTTAGGACTTTTATAAACAATTTCTATGTTAGAAGGTTTCTTAAAAACTCGAAGATGCTACCATAAAAACTCGAGGGTTATTGATAAGGGTTCATGTAATGTTTTAACTAAGATTCGGAAACTATTGTTTAAACTCTAGAAAAGAAAAATAGATTACTTTGAACAAAAGCTAAGGGCCCGAAATTTATCCACTATCATTTCTTAAGTTTTAAGTTTTGATAACCATAATCTTTGCGTATATAATCTTTTGGTTCCAGTAGCCCATTTAACAAATAAAAAACTTGCTCAAACCCTTGTTCAAGAGATTGACGGCAAAATTTTAGAGGTGTTAGGCTCACAACCTTTGTGTACTAAGAGAATAATTATAAAAAATCAATTACAGATTAAGAAAAATCAATTTGGGAAGCCCATGGACGTTTAATCGTCTTAGCAAACATAAAAAGAAAAGAAAAGTTGTGTTCTATGAATCATATGAAAAACAGTTCCCATCGAGACAGAACAAAGAAGCGTTGATTTGTTGTTATTATGAAAGCGACCGAGGATATAAATTCTACTAATGATGACAATATGTGGGATTCTTATCCGGAATTGATGATTACTAGATACCAAAGTCGTTTAAGGGGTTTAATTTAGCCTTGAATTATTATGTTTTATGAAAAGTTTTGATGATTACTACTAGTAGACACTAAGGCGTTAAAGCAATAGGGGCGTTGTGATAGGAAGGAATGCCCAGTATACTACCTGAGCCGAGTGAATCAAAGTGTCCTTTATAAAGAGATATAAAACATATCGCACGTTTTGAAAAATGTATAAATCACAAATACAATCTTAAAAAAAAGGGTAATCTGGAGGATACTCTTGAAAAATTTACGATTCAAACACAATCCTTAGACATCCCTTTGATATACAATTTTTTAAAAACTAGTCTAACTGATGGGCTACTTGATTGGGTTGATTGGGCTTATACGTAATTTATTTAAAACTATTTTTTTGGTAAACATTAACTTATACTTTTTAGAAAAACATTTAAAGAAATGTCTTTAACGATTTTTTTTGTTTTTTTTGTTCCCCCCCCCCCCCCCCCCCCCCCCCCCCCCCCCCCCCCGCATTGTTGCGGTTTTTACATTTTAATCGGAGAGAATGTCACAAATCGTTCTTGGGGTTAGTCACTTTTTCACGTATCGTCCTTTTCCGAAATATTAGCAACAACCATCATTTAGATATTTTATTTTTGTCGCCGACAGTCCTTTTATTTGTGGTCTTAAATCCATCCATCTTAATGACTAGTTTTTGTCGTAATTGGTTAAGCAACTAGTCTTTTTCTTTGCATTTTCAACGTAAACGTCTAGGTTTTTTTCTTTTTTTTTGGTTATTCAGGAAGTTTATTCTTTTTTGACTCAGATGCAGAGAGTCTAAATTAGGTATCCAATGACTATTTCCTAACATTTTCTTAGGCAACCCAAAATGTTTAATCAGAGACGTTCGAATTTGAGCTCTCTATAATGACATTATGACGCTTTGCCACTAAGGCAAGTTATGGTTCTTTAGAATTGAAAAAAAAGGAGAAAACATACCCTATTCCAGTTAACTTAAAATTATTAGATGATCATTTTTGCCCAATAAGTTAAACTCAAACAACTACTTTGTATTAGAAAACGAATATTATATGTTTTTTTTCTTCCTAATTTAGTAACGATAATGTACGTGATAGGGCGTGATTGAGGTTAATATATGGTAGAAAAACGTATGTTAAAGGAGGTATAAGCGGAGGCTAAAGAAGTAGATTACTTTACGTTTTCTCTTAAGTTGTTTATCGATGATAAAATTGTGTTTTCTTAAATCACATTGACCATTATATATCTATAACAAAATCATACATATTTTCATTTTGAATCACTAAGCGGAAAAAGGAGGAGATGATGGAATTTTTTCAATTTTTGAGAAATTGTTCCGAATCTTTAAAAATGAAAACAAAAAAAATCACTTCTAAATAATAAACTCTCGGACCAAGTGTTTTAAATCAAACATGCCTCTACAACATTTCATCGCTGTCAAAACCTCTTGAAACGTTGCAACACTACACGGAACAGCCAACCCGTTCTTTTGCTCATAGCCAAACTCTTCAAAAGCCTCCGCTAACAAAATCTTGAACAACGGATGAGATAAGCAACTTGTTGGAACCACAAACCGTTTTCTCTCATCACCTACATAAACCGCCAAAAACCCTCTTGGGGTAGTGGTGGACAAACACTCTTCAACATCATATCTTAGCAACGGAACTTCTTTAACATAAAACTTCTCACAATTGAGGTATCTTCTTTTATACGTAACGTTAACTTTCTTGGCAAGTTTCTTAATCGAACAAATCTTTCTTCGGAACATGTTTAGACCGATAAAAACTTCATAGCACTTTGACATTATGGTTTAATATCTTAATGACAAAGACTGATTTTGAAAGCTATATATATAGTTTTGATTAGGTTGACAATGACTCACCAAATTGGTACAATGATTGGTTGGTTAAGGTGTATTAGTCACTTAGATGGCATAGATTACAAATTATGATTAGACTTCAAATAATTTGGCTGTCATATTGTTTATATATCTTAATTTATTTTGTTGTTAGTGTGAATATATATAAAAAAATTCATAGATTATATTTTATTTTTATTTTAATGGGCTCAAACAAATATGGTTAGATGCGACGAAATGAAGTATTCATGCATGAACTTGTTTTTTCCCATTTAAAATAATTATGAGCAAATTACAAAAATAATCACCTATCATTAATACTTTATAAAAATAATCACCTAATTTGTGACGGATTTTTCGCGACAACTTTTTCGTCGCGAAAGTACACATATTTTAATTCGACCAATAAAAATTCGACACGTTGTCGCGACACTATTCATTTCTCGCGTCAATATTCATTTTCGCGACGACGTGTCTGATTTTTATTGGTCTAGTTTTGTTGTATGTACTTCTCACGATGATAAAGTGTCGCGAGAAATTCGTCACGAATCAGGTGATTATTTTTGTAAAAATATAAGTGATAGATGATTATTTTGATGATTAATTCAATAATTATCTATTTGAAAGAGTTGGTCTTCTATATTCTACATTTGTTTAAGCTATTTTTTTGCTCAAATTTGAGTAAATTAAAAATTTATTTAAGAGAAAGTTTTAATGTTTTTCTTGATGATACATAATGAATTATTATACCTACTACATAGAAGTAAAATTAATGAGTTTTCAATAAATTTAGTTAAGTCCATAAAAACATAATAAACTTTCGTATTGCTATCTATCGTATATATTTAATTTTTAAAACTTTAATTATGCGTTCAACTTTTAACCTTTTTAAAAATAATATAATAGGTCAAACTTCTGTCGACCTATAATTGATTTAATTATTTAAACTTTTACAAAAACATATTGTTCATGTATCTTTTGGAAGAAAAAAAGAAATTAAATATAAGGGTGGTGATAGAGAGACCCCCAAAATCACATTTTGGTTATCGACACCCCCAACAGTCAAATCAGTATTTTAAATTAATTTTTTTTTTTTTTTTATTATTATTATTATTTCATATTATTTCATTTGTTATATATTTATTTAAATAAATTATTAAACGAAAACTTTTATTTATTTAGTTTTGATGAAAAAAATCAAAAAATTAAGACAAAATGTTATGAAAATATAAATGTTAATACCGGTTATGCGTGTGATATAAATATGATAACTTTCTCCAAATCAGATGTGCTCTATTAGATGAATTTCATTCCCACTATGAAGGTTACTTGAAAATTATGGACGTTTAATGGTTAGAACAAATTCTTCACTCTTTGAGTTTCCCATATGCATGTCCTGCACCACAGCCGCATTGGATGCTAATGTCGGATACAGGGTTATAAAGTTCATGAGATTTAAACACATTCAATAATAAAACAACTAAATTTTATTATATTTTCGTTCACTTAACCATTTTAATATTGATCGACCTTTTAGTCATTTCTTTTCTCTTTTTTAAAGATGTCAAAAAACAAACAAAAAAATTGTCCTAAAAGGGTTTAATGCCTTAATTATAATAAAATGGATTACTTTCCTCTAAATATACGATCGGGTTGATTTACATAAAGTGCAACACCCTATTTTGTTGATTTGGTGGTTGACCTACTATTTTTCTAATGTGAATTTGATAAATAATTTATATATTAAATATGAATATAGAGATTATTTGAGTATTAAACAAACATCTAAAAGATAAATTACTAAATTAGTGTAATTTTATCAATTTGACCAATGCCTTTTGTTTTAAGGTAAATTTAGGGACTCCCTTAAGTGATGCACATCTATATCCGAGGACATAGCCTTGAAATGATTAGGTAACCAGGTCGGTATACATATTGGTACCAATTCAAAGCGCGAAATAAAAGGGGAAGCCAAAATTTTGATCAAAAGAGTCAACTAAAAGGTTATAAGAGAATGGAAAACGACTTTAGTTTATTTAATAAAAAAGTATCGATAGACTTTGTGGGTCGTTCGTAAAAAAAGACATACATATTGCATCTCATGAAACATTTAGAGGTGACTAACTTTAACACAAGAAAAGAAATTATCAAATACTTTTAGTTATGATCGTTTACCTATTGTAGAAAAAATAAAGATATATATGTATGGCGCGGAACATCGGAGATGGTTGAACACCTTTTCGTCCTCCTACAAGATACGATAGATTACGTATTCTAATATCACTCCTATAAATACCAAGGACTCAATAAATCAAAATAAAAGACATTCATCATCTTCAAGGAGACAAAGGATTGTCTCAATTTTGTTATATACACATAAACATGTATATAATCTAATCGTTGACCGTCCCATGTAGTTCGTTTGGAATACAAGCGATTTTTTTTACGAAACTTGAAGGTAATAAGTGGGGGCAAGAATATAATTTAACGAAGTTGGAGGGGCAAAAAAATAATTTAATATTTACTTCCTCTAGCAACCCTATAAAATTCATAAATTACTAAAAAGTTCCTTAACTTTCGAAACCCCCTCCCTACTAAAGATTCAACCGTGTCACTATATATATTGTCGGAACTTGAAGGGTTATAGTGGGGCAAAATACACTAAATATTCGTCATTGTTTACCCTATATAAGTAGGATTTCATGATCCCGATCGATATTGCAAAGAAGAAAATTAATAACCTTGGTTGGAAGTTATATGATAGACATGATTATATTTCTGTTTCATGAAAGGTTCAAAGTTTAGTTATAGCCTTAGATCTTTGAAATTATTTAATTAGTAGAGATGGTTCTTTTTTTTTTTTTAAATAAGTGGACTGATTCAAATTTAATCATTTCACGTCATAAAAAATGATTGACTTTAATTGAAAAATGCAAGTTCGAATCGACAAGGGATCTTACGATTGTACAATTTCACCTATGTAATGATCCTGTGTAAATTTACTCGTTTTTGGTTTTTAAGTTCGTAACATTCTACAATCAAGATGACGATTTCTTAATAACTTTACGTATACCAATACAAAATAGAGCAAGTTTGTCGACATATTGCACTCTTCCAGTACTTGTGCATTTTGCTTTTATTTTACTGAAGAAAAGTGGTTCGTTGTGTAATGTAAAGAATAACTTGCTCTTTAATCGTTTCTTACAGTCAAGCTGAATGCGAACAGGACGGTGGTTGGGACACTTCGTGGTTTTGATCAGTTCATGAACCTAGTTTAATGTTGCTTATATGCTTGGTAAGTAATCGAGTGGGTGGATAAAGAAAAGATGTTACGCTTATATGCTTTATTGAAGGATGAAATAAGTTGTTTCCTATAAACAGCTTATCTGCTTATTTGAAACTGATTTTTCTTGTTGGATTCAAAATTTTCAAGCTTACTCTTATGGCGAGATAAGATACCAAACATCCCTGAACAAGGTTAAAGTTTACTTTAGCAAATTATTTCAAAAGGGAGATGATATATACACAACTACTTTTTCCCGTACATAACCATATTTAGGGTATTTTTTATTTTAACTTAAATACATGGACGTTTACCATCAATTTCAGTTTCAATCAACCAGACACCCTGAAAACTCAGTGCCATCTTCTTGACATCGCCGACACGTCCATCTTTATCCTTTTGGGGCACCGAAACAACCGCCTACTTAAACATTGGCATCACACCATTTCACCATCATAAAAAACAAATAAAAAAATGGTTGATTATCAAATTATTTACTTTCAACTACTTATAACAAATTTTAATAAAAATAAAAAATAAAAAATCCAAAAACAAATACAAAAACACACAAAAAAGTAAAATTTAAATAGTTAAAAAGTGTCAACGGCTATTATTATGGGCCTTGTGTATAAAGCACTAGATGGGGATGGTTTACTTTTGTCCCTTTTGGCCATGCTTATTTACTTTCAACTACTTATATTTGGTGCTCTTGATTTTTGGTGAACATCAATTTAACCTAGAAAATTAACGAAAATTAGACGGAAGGACAAAAATGATGAAAAATAACATATTAGAGATAAAAATTGTAAAAAGAAAATTTCAAGGACGAAATCAACGAATTGAAAAGTCACGAGGGACAAAATATTTCAATTTACTCGTTAAAATTTTTTCTTTTTTACTTTTTTCTTTTTAAGTAAAATCTACTTTTGTGCCATCTACTTTGGTGCCATCTTCTTGACGAAATACAACAAATCTAAGTCTTTGGTGCTATTATTTTTATGGAAATAAACATTGTCTTGATTAACTCCACGGATATATGAAATTGAGGTATATTGATTAATTTGGGATAAACCTAGCAAAACTAATTTTAGGTGAAAATAAAATGGCTCAAAGATCAAAGAACTTATTAATTAATATTTAAATGAATATTTTATATATTAAAATCATCTAAATATGATTAATTTATTATTTTTAATATATATGAGAATTTATTAAGTTTGGAAGGATAATAACATAATTTTAAAATTTATATGGATATTGTCGTAATATTGAAGTTTAACAATGACGTTGATGTTATTATCTCAAAAAAGGGAGTACATTATTTATAATTAAAGACTTCATCAATAAAAAAAAGACATTAATGAAAATTCAATATTTAAAACATACATAATTAAAAGGAAAATAAAATTATTGTTGTCGATACAAAAATTATTCTGAAAGTCCCCAAATATTTATGCAAAGAATGTTATGCGTATCCTTATCTCGTATCTCTTTAGTTTTTTGAATATGCGGCGCTCATCTTTTCGCATATCGTCTTCCACCCTAGGTGCATGTGTATAGTATTTCTAGCAATTACTAAAATTCTCATTGTCTTCGATAATCATGTTATGTAATATCATGTAACCATACTTGACTCTCCTTAGTTTGTTGACCTCATAAAATCTTGGAGTTATTTTTTAACATCCGGATCTGCCCTTATAATACATCAAAAGCTCTTTCGACATATTTTTTTTTGCATCTTCTTGGAAAAAGTTTAAACTTATTACGTTTTCCATCATGTGACGAGAAAACATTTTGACAAATGTAAACCATTATGAATAGATTCATCATCATCGAGGTAATACCTTTTGTTGTATCTTATGTTGTTCACCACATATGGACACAACAAAGCAATATCGTGTAGGATCTGGTTGAACAAAAGTGATGCATTAAGAACATTGGTTTGTTGTTCTAACCCACAATATCAAAATAAACACGTAATTACAAATCATAAGAAACAATCGCTTCAAGCATGAATGTCAGACCATTCTAGTTTCCTCATGTGTATTACCGTTTCCATGTATTTGGACATCTTTCTCATGCCTCATGCATAATCAACGGTCCCAAGCATTCTCCGAAAGCATTGAATGTCCTGTTGTGTGGGATTTGTTAGATACACATTTGAGTATAAATCAAAGGACATTTACAAAAATTTCTAAAGCCACATCTGATATAGTTTCCGTTATGTGTAGATATTCATCGAAAAGTAAAATGGGACCTTTTTGATCTCCTCAAATTTATATCCTGAAAATATTATTTTGTCATAAACTTCTCAAGGCATTGCCAACCTTTCACAACACACCAAGTTTCCAATATAGTGAAATGAACAATATAAAAGTTTCAAAACTTTATATAGGAAGTATATATCTTCAAGCTATAACGAAAGGTTGCAACGAAAGCAACAACAATAGGTTCATCATAACGAAAAAAATTGTCTACGTTTACTCATAACAAATTTGATACAGATTCTAATAGTCAAATACTAGCTGTGTTTATGATTTTCGTCAAGTAATTAGTAAGCAAACCCACTATTTGACATCATGGTACATGAAAATCCCAAATCCATTTCATCATATCACAACAAATTCATTTTGTTTGCAAAATTGTTTCGGTTTCTGTTATAATTAAATTCGATAACATGTTAGATATTATAATCTTTTGAATCAAGATGAAAACCAAAATCGAGAGAGTATGTAAACAATCTATCCACATTCAAAACAAACATGTTTAGTTCGTTACTTTCCCACTAGCTAGAGTTCAAACAAAAGTCGAGCCTCTTGATTGTTCCCCATCATAACCTAGATAACGATCTTGTGATGTTTTAATAAACGGAAAAAACTAAGACATCATTCAAACCTGTAAATGTATACTACCCGAGGCCCTAAATTTAAGACGGTATTGCTTAAGATGACAATCAATGAAGGTATAAAGGTCCCATCTCAGAAGAGACTATTCTCCTTCAACCATTTATGGTCACGAAAACTAGTTTTAAATTTCGAAAAGTATTCCAAAACTGATATATCCTTTTATCTAACCATAAACAAACACCATAGAAGGAGACATGGATTACAAATATAATAGAAATGAATACTTTTTAGACCATTTCCTATATATTTAATAATGTGCCATGCTTAAGCACTTAACAAACCCATTAGTGTGGTTATAGGTAATGATGTAATTTGTCCCCAAATCTTCCCATTAACAATGATCAAATGCAAAACTATAACCAACATTCCTTCACAAAACATGTACCTTTTTGGGTGGAAAAAATAGTTTATAAGTTAAAGTAATTAACACTCTCACTAGGGTTTAGGATCACAAGAAACAAAAATCTTTTTTTTTCCCAAGGCAATCAATAAATCCATATATATATATATATATATATATATATATATATATATATATATATATATATATATATATATATATATATATATATATATATATATATATATATATATATATATATATATATATAGACTGATTCATGCGAGAACTCTTATTTCTGCGAGAACTGCGAGAACTCTTCAAAAAAGAGTCAATTAACATGTAATTATGTCTATTGATATGTAAAAACTATTTAATGTTAAAAATCTAGTAAAAATATAAATGAAAAATTAAAAAGATTATATGAAATATATGTTCTCGCATTAACAATTCAATATATATATATATACATATATATATATATATATATATATATATATATATATATATATATATATAACAAAATACTATCAAAAATTACATCACAAGTCCTCTTAACAAATACTTATCTATTACGGATGCTACATAAATCTTAATCACCAAATTTTCATATAAAATGTGCAAACACAAGTTATCAAATCTAAAATAAGTAAATACATTACATGTTAATGAAAGACCATATGTTTAGAGATGAACATAAATGTTTTTTTCTTGCTTTCCCTAAAACTTTTTAATTAGGGATAAAAGTATGGGACGTATCTATATTATGTATTGAATTTTATACGTATCTATTATGTTGTATTTAACTTTCAAAAGTTGTTATTATATTATCGGATTATAAACTTGTAAACGTACAATCGACGTGGAACTACATGATAACTTATATAGACGTCACACTGGACAAAATTTAAGTTGAATAAATATAATAGATTTCAAGTTAGATATATAATGTCATATTCCAAGTTATAAACATAAAGGTTCACGAGTCATTCAGAAGTTGTGCTGGTGACTATTTGAAATTGGATAAACTTTCACTGAATGTGAAAAATACAAAATTCATATTCTGTTGTGAAAATTTATCGGCTTAAATTGTTAATAATAAAAAATATGAGGTAACAGATTTCTTTGTACTTATTATTGATACATCAAGTAGTGTAGTCTAATGCTATATGATTAATAGTTACTTAAATACACAAATGGAGTTTTTTTTACTTTACATCACAGAGTCCACTGGCATCATCGCAGAATCCATTGCGATCTAAAAGTTTTTCCGGTGGAGCACTTAATAACGGGGAAGAAGGACTACCATAGGCATTACGTCTACTGTTTCCACACCCTAAACTAGTTCTCGTGCTAACTCCTGTTGTCGGGTTTGTTCCACTTGCATACTTGCAAAGTGCCTACATAATTGTTATACATAACAATAATTAAAAAAATTCAAGAAGAATTATATACATTTTGTAAGATGATTAGTAATGCACCTGTTTTTGGGTAAGGTCCAAAACAGCATCGCTAAAGTCCGCACCTTCAATAACAGCCTTTCCAAGATCACTACGGGTGAGAACTGTTCTTACTAGGATGGCGTTTGTGAGATTAGCCTCGTTTAACACCTAAGGAAACAAAATAAGATTTAATATTCGATAAACACTTGTTATATGTAGTTGCTTACTGTCAAGATGTAGGTAGGGCTTACCATCCGATCCATTAAAGTATCACTAAAATCTGCCCCTGTTAAAAAAGGTAAAAAAACACGTTCTGATTAGATAAAGTGCGACTATACTAGTTTTTGTCCAATGCGTCTTTAGGAAAATTACAAAAAGATCTCTAGTTAGAATGAAGCAAATGTTCTATTATAAAAGGTCTGTTTCATGAAGTATAGCTTTGATTATGTGTAGATGTGGCAAGATGGGTGGGTTGGGTAATGGGTCAAAACGGGTTGGGTCGACTTTTTTATGCATTTGAATACATTTTGGATGACTTTCGACCCGTTTCACCCACTTGGCCGGTTAGAGTCAGCGACAAAATATATAACCCAAAAGAACCCATTTGGCCATTTGGATGAAGGTTTCTTTACCTGTGAAGTTTGCTTTGTATGCTACAGCTTTCTCAAGATATGCACCGTTGAATGTAGAACCACTGAAATCTGATTCTCTCATATCAGCAGACGTGAAATTTGCCCTCCTGTACCATTCAATTATCACGAAGTAGTTCGTTATGTGTTATCAAATTACATTATTTCTAGTTTTTTTTTCATCCTATGTTTCCCATGATGGTTGGCACATGAATAATGGCATGTTATTTTCCTAGTTTAACGGGTATATGGGATTGCTTATGTAAACATCTTATTCAAAACAATATGTTTCATCGCGAGGGTAAACAATTATCGCCATTCAAAGACTCAAAAGTGCTAATTGCTAAATGTCATCCGAAGCACCTCTAAAGTTCGTATAAAATTTACAACTTCATTGTTTAAGGTATCAACAAAATAAGTCCAATAGATAAATGACATACAGTTTTAGTAATGCAATACGTTTATAAATAGTTAAACGCGACTTTTACCCTTTTAAAGTACATAGTTATAGTAATGTAGAACAAACTGCAATAGGAACGTCGATATTTATCTTAGGATGCAAGAGTAAATAAACTATATGTACCTGAAATTTTCGTTCACATGAACCGTCTTACTGCAAAGAAAGTTACAAAAAACTCAATCAACATTTCGCCGAATTCAAAACTATGCAACAAAATTTTGATCATTATACTGTAGTAATTTGTGATTTAACCTGAGGTCAGCAGAACCAAACTGAGCAGCTGATCCAATACCGAATTCACCACGAATATCAGCTTCAAACTTATTAAGATCAGCTAAAGCAGACATATCACAACTAAACGTAATCACCGCAGCCGCAATCGCAGTCGAAACCAAAGCTTTCCATCTCTTAGGCTCTGATCAATCAAACATGTTTTTTAACATTAAACAAAAATATGATCAAAAATAATGAATTATATGGAATTATGAATACCTTTTGTAGAAGTGTCATTTTGTGGATTGAATTTACAGATTATTGATTTTGATGGTGGATTTTGAAATGAAGGTTGTTTTGGGAATTTGATTGGTAGTGAAGAAAGTGAATTGAGCGCCATTTTTTGGTGTTTGTGTGTGATTCTCAATGAGTAAGGTTTGTTGAAGTTGCAACAGAAATGGATAAGGGAGGTGTGAAGTTACAAAAATACCCCTATTTACGACTCAGATGTACGCGGTCTAACTGAATTATCCCATGAACGTTTCCATATCATTTCAATAACCATCCAATATGTTTTGCTAGTGAGTATGTAAAAAGGTTTTATTAGAGGGCGATCAGTGACCATATACATATTGAATGTACGTGTCTACCCTAATTGTAAGGAGTGTACGTCGTTGAGTAAATTCACATTTCCACAAATCACTCTTATATGCTAAGATCCGTAATCAAAGCCCGACCTTTTTGGTTACATATAAAGGGTCTGAATATTTGCGATGATGGTGCGCGTTTGAACAATGCCAAATCAATATATTTAAGTGAGTATTTTATACATTATCAATAAAATAATATTTAAAATTTTTGATAAGAAGTAAGGATATTCTTATCAGTTCGTTAACTTATTGAACTTAAACCTAAACTGGATATATCAATTAACGAGTTATCGGTTGATCGGTTTTTTCGAAATATCAGTTGTTAATTAATCTTCATAAAAAGTAAATAAAACAAAATAAGAAATAATACTTAAAAGCTCTAATCCATCGATGTGTTTAGTAACATGTGAACCAACTAATAATAAAACATTCTAATTCATATTTGCTTAAGTAAATTATATACAATTAAACTTCATCACAGACTGAGGTGTTTTAGTGCAGTTGTTACTATGTCGCAGTTGTTGCCGCTGCGTCAGTAAGACCACTAGACCAGTTTTGAGTAGTTTTCTATGTAGTTTATGTGTATAAATTGTACCCTAAACTATTAGTTAGTTATAAAAGAGTTAAGCATGACATTTACATGTCGGGAATGAGGTAAAGTCGACTTTCATTAGTCGAAAAGAAGTAATATTAACTTGACATGCCAAAAAGAGTAAGATACGACTTTGAATGGTAGGGAAAGAGTAAGATAAGACTTTAATTAGTCTTGTAAAATTTTAATTAACATAGGAAAGATATACTCACTAGCTTAACGTTAATATACTATGTTAATTGTATGTTTTGTAGGTAATCGTGAATATTGAAGCAAGACAAGCTTAAAGAATAAGGAAATGGGGGACCGTAGCGTATAAGTTAAACGTTTTTGTAAGAGCTTATGCTCAAGTTTGTTAAACACACTTTTAGTATTACAAGATGTTAATGTTTATCTTTTGTTAAGTGATGTAATGAATTAATCAATATTTTAATGGTGGTCAATATTCTGATAAAAAAAATAAAAAAATGGTGTATATTTTCTCGAGTGTTACACTTTTCCAAACGGGTTTGATGAAACTACAATCGAGAAAACAATGAAGGGATGTTTCCAAAAAAAGATTACAAAATGGATACATAATTGATGAAACGGGGATGCCCCGATAACTTAAGTTATTATAGAGTGGCTAGTCGATCCCAAGCTGCCCGCTAACTGTAAATATTGATTTTTCCTTGGCACGAAGGAGTTACATACATGACGTACCTTAGATAAACCGAATAAGCTCAACAAACCTTTTTATAAAGAAAAACCATTCGGGTCAAGGGTCTACTACCAACTATATGAAGGAGTCGATAAAACTTAAAACAAACCATCGGCGAGGGAGGTAATTGCATCGACTTCATCAATAAATCTTCCTTTAGTGATAATACGCCAACTCCAATGAACATCCCCATTGGTTATCGGTGAAAGCCCCCCTTTGACTAACCAAACATCGTTTGAGTGACTCTAAGGAATATAAACGAGGAAAACAAGATCTAAGAGAGCCATCAGAAGTCCAACGGTCGTCCCAAAATAGAGTATTTAAACCATTATAAAGATAATACAATTTTCTTATTAAGTCAATTAAGTTAAAATCAAAGACCCCTATACTATTTTATTCACTAATACAAAAACACTTGCAAAATCTGTTTTTTGCTACAACTTCTCTTAACGTATTCTTTAAGAAACCGTTCATATCATCTTTGTAGCGAAAAATGGATCTCATCAATCCATTGAGCAAAATTTGTTATAAACAAAAAGTGATAGGTAATGAAACATATTGAGTAACCCTAACAATTTTTATATTCTTTTTTCCTTTTTTTTTCGTTTGCTTAAAGTTACTAATTACTAATCCGCTTGCTTTGCCAATGGACCGTTTCTTGTGCTTTTTGTTATATTCTAGTGTTTAATAAAAGTAACCAAAATCTTATTTGGATCTTTCACATCTACACTAGTTTTCCAAACTTGTAACATCCAAATACTAAAAGCATATACAACTCTTATTGCACAATGTACAACCTACTCCAGCTTTATGTTCTTGTACCTATCAACTATTTCCTTGTTAAGAACAACATACAACATAGAATCAAGATAAAGTGTACATTGTAGTGGAAGAAAAAGAAATATTTTTTATTTTTGTATTTTTAATTTTTGTTTTTTATCTAGAGTTTGTTTTGGCTTATGTAATAGGTTTATATTTTGATAATCTCATAAGGCCAATTTTTCTGTCTTATAAGCTTATCAAGTTGAGCTTATAAGCTTAAATAAACTATAACCTCAACTTGCTAAGCTCATAAGTCAAAAAAATTGGAGTTATGAACTTATCAAAATTTATATAAGCTAATAATCCCGTTGTATAACCTTAAACAAACACCCCCTTTAATCTTTTGATGCTTACTTCTCACCATAAAAATCCTTGCTTCAATCCAACTCATTGTATTATTTAATTTTTCAGAGTATTCTTCCCTCTTTCTTCATTCTCCCCCAATTCTCCCAAATTCACCAAACCCCATTAACAAAACCATTCAAGATTTCTATCTTACCTTATAACCCAAGATTCAATTTTTCAAGAAATTGAATTAAAATCAAATCTTTTTGCTAAATAAAAAAACCCATTTAAGATTATCCATTTTCCCTTAAAACCCATGTTTTAATTTCTCAAGAAACTGAATAAAACTCAAATCTTTAAAAAAATAAAATAATTCAAGATTTGTATTGTTTTAGATAAAAATCAAATCTTTTTGCTAAAAAAAAATAAACCCATTAAAGATTTGTGGTTTCCTTCAAAACCCATGTTTTAATTTTTCAAGAAATTGAAAAAAAATCAAATCTTTTTAATAAAAACCACTAGATTTTCCCTTTCCCTTAAAACTCAAGTTTCAATTTTTCAAAAAATGACAGAAATACTTCAGATATCTTCTTCTCAAAGCTCTTTAAATGATAATGATGGTTTACTCCAACAAACAAATAATAATAATAATTTTTCCCCTTTTATTAACACCACCAACAACAACCCTTGTTCCAAATTGTTATATTCAGTAGAGAGAGAAAGAAAAAAGAGGAGAGAGAGAGAAGAAGAAGTGTCATTATTAGCTGTAGTTGCAACTGTTGTTAGGAAATCCCTTTGTGCAAGTGTTCAGTTTCAAGATTTTCATAGCAGTAATCTGGAAAAAAAATCATCAAAAATGGAAATTGGTGTGCCTACTAATGTTAGGCATGTTAATCATGTTACTTTTGATAGGTTTAATGGCTTTCTTGGTTTACCTGTTGAGTTTGAACCTGATGTTCCTAGAAGACCTCCTAGTGCCAGGTTTCTGCTTTCTTTACCTTTAGTGTACAACCCCTTTTTTATGAATCTTGAATCTTGCAGCATTTGGGGGTGTTTGTTTCGGCTTATATAACGGGCTTATGAGCTTGTGTAATTTTTGATAAGCTCATAAGCCCAATTTTCCTGGCTTATGAGCTTATCAAGTTGAGCTTATGGTTTATTTAAACTCATAAGCTCAACTTAGGGGGTGTTTGTTATAGCTTATAGAAGGGGCTTATTAGCTTATTAGCTTATGTAAGATAGATAAGCCCATTTTAAGTGTTTGTTTGAGCTTATTAGCTTAGGCTTATGAGCTTATGTAAGGGGGTTTTCATAAGCTCATTTTGTGTGGCTTATGGGCTTATCAAACATTTTTACCTTGTCATAAGCTAATAAGCTCCTAAGCTACTCCAAACACTTCATAAAAATTTAAAAGCTTATATTTCATAAGCCATAAGCTACTTATAAAACATAAGCCTAAGCCTAAAAAATAAGCTTACACAAACACCCCCTTGATAAACTCATAAGCGGAAAATTTGGGCGTATGGTTTATTTAAGCTCACAAACACCCAATCTGGTGGAAAAAAGATGTATATTTGACTTTTTTTTTAAGTCAAATGTTTGTCATTTCTGACATGAAAAATGTGTTGTTTTTTTTTAATATTTTGAAAAAAAGTTATAATTTTGTAGAAGTTTTAATTGTTGATAACCTGAGTGTCGTGGTTTATCGGTTAAGACATGCATTGAAAATTTGTATATTAACGAGGTTATTGATAAAATATAAGTAAATAGTGAAGTTTAGTGCTGTTGTTATCGAAACTTTAAAGTTTTTAGTGAATTTTAGAAGTAGGAAAAAATCTAGGTTGAATTTTTTATAAAATTTATATTAATTTTGTATTTGGAAAGTAGTATTTATGACCTGGATTTTATGTTAAAATTGTTGAATCTGAGGTTATGTGCATTGTTGTGTTGTACTGTACAACCTTAGGAATGTTGTTTTGGTATCATGAATGTATGCATGTGGGATATCTGTCGCCAACCCTGCAGCTCATTTGATTTTTTGGACCTTTTTTGGTTGAAAAAAGATGTACTTTGACTTTTTTAAGTCAAATGATTACCGATTTTGACATCGAAAGTCAATGCTGATTTTGTCGAGTTAAGTTTTTGTGATTAGTGGATAAAAAATGTGATTTTGATATTTGAGTGTGATTTTGCAAGATTTCATGTTATATTTGTTGTTACTCGATTTATGTTAGAAAAGAGCGAAGGGGACTTTAGATTTCTTGTTATCTGAATTTTTATGCGAAAAATATATAAATGATCAATCACCTTTATGAATTAATTCTCATTTTGGACGCATATTTGTCCATTACTTTTGAATCTATTTCTGTTGCTAACGTATTTATCACGGCAAAGTATATCTATACTGGTTTAAAACTGTCACTTTTATAAATTACCGACCTATTTATTGCCTTTTCGTTTGTATCTCTGCAGTACAAGTGTGTTTGGCGTCTCAACCGAATCTATGCAGCTGTCATTCGATTCTAGAGGAAACAGCGTGCCAACAATTCTTTTAATGATGCAAAGACGCTTGTATGCTCAGGGAGGCCTTCAGGTGTGTTATTGTGCATATTTCATTGCTGAGTTGTACCGTATAACTGTATAAGTCCCAAAGCATCTCGTTCAAGATTTCAACTTTTTTAATTATGGATAATTTTCAAGCTTGTTTTGAAATAAAAAAATGTTGTTTGCTCGGTAAAACGCAGGCAGAAGGAATCTTTAGAATCAATGGTGATAATGGGCAAGAAGAGCAAATAAGGGAACAATTGAACAGAGGAGATGTGCCCGAAAACATTGATGTACACAGCTTAGCAGGTCTTATCAAGGTACACCTTATGCTACGTATTTCAAACTTTCCTTTTTTGTTAGCAGTAGTGGTGTCGAGATGGGCGGGTTGAATTGACCCGTAAGCACTTTTTTGTCCATTTATGAAAAATAATTATGAGGTATGCATTAAAAATAAACTTCGGGAGACTTTTGACCTGTTGGACGCATTTGACCTTTTCCCTGTAAACTAATTCTTTTATTTGATCGATTTGATTCGTTTGAGATAAAACGCATCTCAAATCGACCCATCAATGGGTCGAAACTGTCAACTCTAATCAAGAGACACATGCAAGTGTTGTGTGGAGTCCTCCCTCTATATGTCTAGGGTTATTGTCTATTGAATGATTATCTTACCATTACTAATCACTACGAAATCTTTTTGGTTTTTAGCGTTATTAATGGAGACAACCATGTTCCTTTGATTAGATTAGTACATTGAAGTGTTGTTGATTTACATATGTACAGCTGTTCTTTTAATGAAACAACTATACCATGTGGCATGTGTGATAACTGTTCTCTGTCTTTTACCTTGGAAATACTTGAAGTGTTTGTTGGTCAACCTAACCCGATCTGTTTTGACCTGAATGCTTGAACTGATTTTTGACCCGTTACCCAACTCGTCCATCTTCGCTGTTAATTGTTTTTTAATGTGTAGGCTTGGTTTAGGGAACTACCGAACGGAGTACTGGACTCGATTGAACCCGAGCAAGTGATACAAGCTCAGTCAGAAGAAGAGTGTGCTCGGCTCGTGAGGCTGCTCCCACCAACTGAAGCTTCATTGATGAATTGGGCAGTGAATCTAATGGCGGATGTTGCTCAACTTGAAAACCTTAACAAAATGAACGCTCGTAACATTGCTATGGTGTTTGCCCCAAACATGACTCAGGTATGTAATAAAAAGTTTCAAGCATTAAGGGTAGTAGGTGTGGGTACAAGTATTTACACATAAGTTGCTATCGTTGTTATTGCAGATGGCGGATCCCTTGACTGCTTTGATGTATGCGGTCCAAGTTATGAACTTTTTAAAGACATTAATTGGCAAGACGTTAAGGGAACGAGAAGATGTTATAGTTGAGGCTGGACCCGTATCACGGTTTGATCATTTTGATGAAAATAACGGTCCCCACTGTTCTTTTAGAGGAACAATCGACGATGAGACAAATGATGAGTTGAACAAGGAGGATGAAGATTTTTCTGTCAAAGAACCCACCTTGGAAAGTCAAGAAAACGCTACTAAGGATGATTTGACTTCTAAAAGTCAAAGCCAAACTACTATGCTTGAAGAAGAAGCCGGTGCCACTATGGCTGAAGGTGGTGCTAGGTTGGTTGAAGTTCGTAAGACTAGAAACCCGCATTCAAGTAACTCAAAGCATAAGAAGGCATTGAGAAAAAATTTAGAGAAAAGTAAAGAAAGTACGATTGTGAGCCGTTTAAATTCAAGAACCGAGAGAATTGAAGCATGGAGGTGAAGCGGGTGGTGTGGAGCCGTGGTGTTATCTATTGGTGACCAGTGGTCGGAGAAAACTTAAACTTTTATGTAATTTGGTTTGGACATGTAAATTGGTATATGCTATGCATACCAATGGTCTTGTTTATGTTTTATATGTATTTGAGGTTGATGATCCTATTAATCTCCATTTTGTGGTTTGGTTCGTATTTAGGGTTCTTTGTCGAGTAAAAATCAATTTTGACATAATATGTGACTATATTGGATTTCACTCTGTATAAATCGGAATCATCCAAACAAACTTAGGAAATGATTTGAACTTACCCAAACAAGTCGGTTGGTTCGAATTTATAATTAGTTTTCTTATTCTTATCAAAATATATTGTTGATTAATTACAATTAAACGTACGTGTGGTGTAAGTGTAATGTGGTGTCGGGATGTATCATGACGATTAACAAAGATAAGAATATTGGGATGTATCATGTCGATTAACAAAGATAAGAATATTGACGCGATTAATGATTAATTGATTTACAATTTTGAGAGAGAAAAAGTTTACTACATTCTTACAAAGCGGAAGACGAATACAACAAGGTCATAATACTATTAGTGGATATCAATCAATCAAATAGTTAATGTAATGGATTAAGATTAATATGTAAAGGTTTCCAACATAACGACATTGATGTCGAAATAGTCGTTGATCAACATACTGGATAAATAGTATTTTATTTTTGTCTAAAATCCCTTTATGTTCGTTGACGACTACACGTTCACGTTCAAACTGAAACGAAAATTTTTCATTCAGTTTAACTTTGTCATAACAATCCACAAAGTGCAAGGTCGACAGTTTTGCATGTTGGTTCTTTTCTTTTGGAATCTATTTTTTTCACACCGTTAATTTATATGGCGTTGTTAAGAAAGATATGACGTGAAAATTTAAATGTATTAGTAAAATTTGACAATAATTTTATAGAAAATGGAGCTTACATTTTAAATGTTATCTCTCAATAAGTTTTATGTCATTGTTGTTGCATAGTAAAAATTAAATTTACTTAAATTTGACAAGCAGTAGATAAATGAAGGTAACACGAGATGAGTGAATTGGGTTGTTTCCCCTTTCTCCTGTTTGTATTCTTGCTTTTGGTTTTTGTAATTTCGTACCCGTTTTCTAACTCCTTCCTAGTCTGATTGTTTTAATATTATTTGCGGGTTCAAAAGAAAAACAGGTGGGTGAAGATATATCTATGAGACCTATTTAATAGATCCATCATGTGTTTTGGTGACATGTGACATGTTAGTATTTGTGTATGAAAAGCGACTACTCACCATTACTTCTCCATAAGTGCTACACAAGACCCATCCTTTTTTAATTAAAAATGTTACTTTGATTTTCTATTTCTTTAATTTTTTGAATTTAGTAATATTTATAGTTTTAAAAAATTATAAATAATTAAAAAAAATTAAAAAATTTAGTTTAGTATAAATGTGTTATGAACGTTAATTCATTGATTACAACCTCTCATCTCTTAAGCCTATTTGAGTATTTTCGAAATTAAATGAGGTGGTAAGTCAATAAGAAAAAGTTTTGTCTTGTTGTTTGGTCGAAGAAAGTTAAGTCAAATAGAATGAGCGAAAAACTACTAAATTTTTCTTCACCTTCTCTACTTCCATTCTTAAAGAGAAACATGCGTTAAATCTAATTCTCTTTCTGTTCTCACACTTTCATGTAAAGTTAAAACTCGAAACAAGCCCAGATATCTACTTTTGCAATTTTAAATGCCATATGCAAAAAAATAGATAAAAATAAACCTCTTCATACTATTCCAAAATGCCCCTAGGCGATAATAAAATGGTTTATCTTATATTATTTTTATTTACATTTTCGAAAGCAAGGTTGTTTGACCCATCGTAATTTGACTATAGTTTACAAAAACAGTTTGAACTTATATTATGATAAATACCTTTCATAAAATTCATCTTCTTATATTATTATATATTTTTATAACTATTTACATTTTTAAACTTTAACTTCATTATGTCTTAAAAAAATCTAAAAAAACGTAAAAACCAAAACTTTAAACACACGAATATAAGTTACAACTTTCAACTCTGGTTATTTAACAAAGGTAACATTTGTTTGTAACACGAAAATTGGCACATACATTTGTTTTGGGGCTTAGTACTGTATACCAACCAGCTATAAGATATTTATAATTAACCTTAGAGTTTACAAAGGGGCAGGAGTTAAGCGGGCAACAAGCTGCGCCAAAGGACACGGCAGTTGTGTTGTATGGACGGCTTGGGCCTAGGACCAGGGCATCACTAAATAAGGGTATCATCAAACCAGTAACCAGTGATCCAATAAGAGAAACCAAACGACGCTTATCATTCAATCGCCATCCAATCTGCTCGAACCCCGTCATTCCGTCAACAACAGCGGCGCCATCCAATCTGCTCGATCAGGTAGTGTTTTCGTTTAAACGTTGTCGTTTTGTATGATTTTGGATTGTTTATGATAAGTATTAGATCATTAATCTGTAAATTTATTTACCCGATTTTGGATTGTTTATTTACCCGATCAGCTTATTTACCCGATTTTGGATTGTTTTGTATGATTTTGGATCAACTCATTAATCTGTAAATTTATTTAATTTATATGTTAATTGAATTGTTATGTTTATTGAATTTTACTAGTTGCTGACTTGCTGTTTGTCTCGTTTGCTGTTTGTTTATTGAATTTTACTGGTTGAATTGTCTCGTTTGCTGGTTGCTGACTTGCTGTTTGTTTATTGAATTTTACTAGTTGCTGACTTGCTGTTTGTTTGTTAAATGGTGTCGTGTTAAATGGCTAGATTTTTGTTTGTTTAGATTCGGAATATGAAACTGAAGATAAATTTTTGCGTTTTATCGAATAATTTGTTTTGTATGTTAAGTTAGACTTGTGCGTTTTAATGTAATTTGATGATTGATTTCAAAAATTGTTTACAAGATGGTGGATGACAAGTTAAGATTTAAATAGTTTTCAATAGTTGGGTGAGTGGCTAATAAATTCCAGATTCATCATTCATGATTCGTGATGAGTTTTATATACTAAAGTTGCTATCTTGTTATACAGGTCTCAGAAGGAATTGACTTCTCGGATGAAAATGCTCGAACGGTTGTATCCTTTCTTGCTTTTTAAGAATTTTGAACTTATTTATTACGAAAACTTATAGTATTTTTTCCAAGATGATCCTTGACAGCTTATGTAGATAATTGTAGGGATTCCTTTTCCAAACGTGTAAGATTTAATTCTTGTTATCTTGAGTATATTTGCACCTTGGAGGGGATGTAATGTGTTTATGTTACGTGAAGTATATCGTGTCTTTCATATGTTGCTTGATTGCTAAAAGTTTTTTTCATCAGGTTTGATATTCAAGTAGCAGAATGGTACTGTCAGCAAGCTTTTCGAGCTCTTAATCAGGCAGCAGGTACCGTATCTTACTCGTCCCTTTGATAAGAACATGGATTACTATGGAATGGCTGTTTTACATGTTTATTGATCAGTAGAGGTTGGTTAGAGACTTGTAGTAAAAGTATGTTGATGTATAAGTTAGTTTCATGGTTAATAGACTGGCCATTTTCCCAAGTTTATCTTTTTTATATCTTAGTATCTTACAATATACCTCTATTTATGGGTAGGACGTTGTATTCGACACAGGTGGGACTATGGAGCCATAATCTTCCTAGGTACGGGATATCAGTTTTTTACTTTTTTGTGGCATGATGACGGGGTCGGATAACGGGTCAAAACATGTTTGGGTAGAAATAAGTCATTTTCAGTACAAGTCGAACTGAGTGATACCCGACTGAGTGATACCCGACTGGCCAATATTCATTTTTTGTCTGTTTTAATCTTTCTAATAAGTAAAAAAAGCTTAAAGTATGATTACAAAGGCCATACTGCAAAAATAATCTAAATCGATGAATATCATTTTTAAGGTTAAATGTGTTTAAATAGAGTTTGGGTTACTTTCACCCTGTTTGACCGGGGACACACTCTCATAAACCTTGTAAATAGAAAAGATATTTGTGTCCTTATTATGGTTAGTTTTGCGAGCAGATGAACGTTTCCGTCAAGAAAGAAATTTAACGTACATTGCATTTGTTTGATTATATAATTTTTTCTGCATTTGTTTGATTATATAAATTTTTCTGCATTATTTGTTTTATTAAAAGAAACTTATAGTATGATACAAGTTTAAGGAGCATAATTTTCTCATCTCGCCCGGGGTAGCAAAAACCATTGGACCGGCCCTGGCTGCGCCGCTAACCCTTTATTTTTGCATTACCTAATTCTTGTAAAATTGTGATTATATAGCTACTAATTATCCCCAATTAGACATAACATAATAATATCTTGTTTCTCTAGGATTGAGAATATTTAGAAAATGATTATCATCTGGAACTGATCTGCTAGACACCGAATACCGTTATACGGGTTGTTTCGTTTTGTCAAGAGTCATTGTTAAATTTAGAATCCTAGCTTTAGTTTGGGACTACTTTCGTTATCGTCACTTATTGCTATAGTAATAAGTCATGTTTTGTCTATAATAGAAATTATTCTTACCGATTTAGAAGCTAAAAAGTAACTCGTTGACATTGTCACGCTTTGTTTTTTTGCTTATTCTCTAAACGAGTCAACAATCTTGAATATTTGAATGATTTTGATTAATTTGGATTTAACTTGTTGTCAAATAAAGTTTGCAACTTTATTCCCTGCAGTTAGTTGAATACTTATGTTGAGAATATCGGAGAGAGTGAAGCTTTATTTGAAGAACACTTTACTGCAAGCTTAATGATCTATGTTTCGATATATATGCAAATTGTGTTCAAATACCAACTTACATTGCTTTGATCAAAAGATGTTTTCTACTTCAACTTTCACATCTTTAAAACTTCCATCTCGAATGTATGACCCGATTTACATTTTTTATTTTATTTTATATAGTCTGTATGTAAATATTTACAGTATTTTATTAATACATAAAGTTTGATCTTTAGGGAAACCCATCTTTGGTATATGTTACCTAATGAAGTGAAGAGTCAATCGCTACTAAGTCATTATGTTGACCTTTTATCGCCACACGAGAAAGACCACGTTTTCAGCATACGTGGAGATGAACACCAGAAAAGTGCTTTGCTATCCCGTGCACTTGTTCGTACTACTATAGCTAGATGTAAGGCTTATGCATATTAGTTTATAAAACCTTTAGTTTGATTCCTATTAAGTTACACATTACACGATTTATGTTCATGACTAGATCAGATACGTTCTCAAGTCAGCCCGGAGTCTCTTGAGTTCAGAAAGAACGCCCATGGGAAACCTGAGGTTAGGTTAATCTGTTTGTTGGTTAATAAAGACGTAATCAGCAAATTAAAGTTCAAACACTTGATCACATATTCGTGAATTTTTATAGGTAATTTGGCAACAAAGTGATGATTGGGATCCACAACCGTTGCATTTTAATCTCTCCCACACATCATCTCTGATAGCATGTGGAGTGACAGTTGATTCCCCGGTTTGTTCCTGTTCCTTCTAATTTCCAATAAAAGTATTTTTCATTATTAGCTACTGATAATTTTATTATAATGTCTTTTTTGAAATATATAGATTGGTATTGATGTTGAAGAAAAGAAAAGGACAACAAAAAACAATATTTTATCATTTGCCAAGCGGTACTTCTCTTACGAAGAAGTGGAAGTAATAAAGGCAATTTCAGATCCTGAAGTTCAACGGCACGAGTTCATTAAACTTTGGACCCTAAAGGTTTCTTTTCATGTACTCCTGTTTTTGGACAAATTAAGTGTAATTTTATTCTTTAAGTCTCGTTTCCAATTAGTTAATATAAAATTTCCAGGAAGCGTATGTTAAGGCACTGGGAAGAGGCTTTTCAGGTGCTCCTTTCAACACTTTTACTATCAGGTTCGGGTCTTCAAATCCAAATCCTGAGGTTTGTAAAGCTTTTGAGCCACTCGTTTCACTGATTATATGCCGTTTTTGGTTGTTTAATTCCATAATAAATGAAATTTAGTATTCACTCTCATGTGTTTATATGTGGACAGGATTCTGAGATAGCAATCGTCCCTGTAGAGAATCCAACCGACCTTACAACCAATTGGCAATTTGCACAGGTGGAACTGGCTGGTTCTCACTATGCAGCTGTTTGCAGGGAGAAGGATGGGCTTTCTGGAGGTGAGTACACATATATATCGTTAAGTGGCAAAATAGGCGGGTCGGGTGTGTTGTATAATGGGGCAAAACGCCACAAAAACTTGTTACTCGCTGTTATTTTTTTTTACAAATAGTTTATTATGTGTAATGTATGATTTTGACAAAATTATATTATTACAATATTATTCTATAAAGAAGTTGAGGGGGTTTTATGTTTTGAAAACATGTCGGATGACTTTTGTCACGTTTTACCTGTTTCCTTTATACTTGCTTTGGCTTAACCCATTCGACGCGCTAGAAATAAAACACGATCCATATTGACCCATTTGTATGTAAATGGGTTGAAATTGTCACCTTTATCTCTGAATGTCCGACAAAGTCCAATTTAGATTCTGCAATATCGAAGCTACTCTATAGTCCAAACTATGATAGATATTAGATGTTTCTAGTTTTCTTTTTATCTCCTAATTGCCTTCTAATGCTTGCATTTTCTTGAAAATCGGAAAACTTTCCTTCTCTGATATGTCTCACAATTTAGGCTACATTATCTTATTTACAACGATTTTAATTTGAAGTTAAATCTATTTATCCATGTTCATCTTTACGAATAACCATATTCACTTCCAACAATTTGTCAATTTGTCTATCCTCTATCGTGAAAACTATTTTAAATACAGTTAAAATTCGAATCATGTTCTAGTCCGAATATTATTATTTTCATATGACAACGGAATCATCATTTTACATGGTTATAGAAATCGAGAAAGTTCTCTTTTTTGCAACTTGTTTAAGTGAATGTTACCTATTTGCTCAGTGTAAGTTGATTATACTGGTCCTAACATATTTGATTAAGAGTCAAACGTTTTATTTGACGAAGGTTGGGTTTAATCATTTGATATTTATGTCAAGCTTTGATTTCATGTAGGGGGGCCTATGAAACTGATTGTACGGAAGACAGTTCCTCTTGTTGAAGACCACTTTGTTCCCGGGATTGATTCGATTATACCAGTCGCTGACTTGACTTGATCTCTTAATGCAAACCTGTCAATGTGAATTAATCTTATGAAGTAGATCAGATGATTTTATTCATTCTACCTGTTTTCTTGCTCTTAGTTAATTACTTACGTTGCAAGTATTTATGATTTTAAGTCCTTGTAATTACCCTCGAACATTTAGGAAGATACAGATCATACAATGCTAGCATGGATGGACAGAAAAAGGTTCAAATTGGGAAATCGTTGTTTTGTTTTGTAAATTGATCGAAAAGTTAAAAACTTCATTGTTTTTTTTTTGGGGTAAAGGGGACCACATCCCCGGTAAATTATATTACACCAAAAAATCAATGAAGTACAATGGAACGGGACCTTATGCCACATTAACCTCAAGCTATATTGCTTGAACATCCCTATTCATATGACATGTCATATGACTACTGTATGTTATATTTGTTGGCAAATAACAAGTATTCAACTCGTAAAAAGTATTTGGAATCGACTAATGTCGCAAAATGCAATGAAATTTGATAATAAGACTAGTGTGGGTTTGAAGAGCAATCAGATTACCCAATTACGAACCACATTGCAAACTGAGCCAAAGAAAATACAACCATTGAGTCGTTCGAGTTATTTGATAGAAACTTAAAATACAACAAAACCATTCAGAACAACCAGGTTTGTCCAAGTGGTTATAGCATACTGCCTATTTGTGGGAGGTCTCGGGTTGCGTAAGCTTACACTCTAAAGTTGACTGTTTAAAAAAAAACAAGGGGTAGAATAGTCATTTACAGTTTGAGACATAACTGGATAGAAACAATGTCTTTGGTTGTGGATAACAAAAATATCCATCTGTGTGTATCTTAACAGAAAAACAGTTTTTTTGAGTTCATCAATGGAAGCCTTAAGTTTTTCAACGGTTTCTTCCCGCCAATTTTCAACAACTTTTCCCAGAAAAACATCACCTTCAACTTCTCCACACGCGCTCTCGTTTCGCTCCACAAGTTCGTCTTCATCGGTTAGTTATTAACCTATCTGTTTATTATTATCAGTTAATCTGTTTGTAACTAACTACTAGTGTTTGCAGAAGGAGCTATGGGGAATTGTGAATAATTCACAGACTGTAATTATGGGCAGAAGAGAGAGGCATATGGTCATCAAAGCAGAGATGTTTGGTCAGCTTACAAGCGGTCTCGAATCCGCTTGGAACAAACTCAAGGGAGAAGGTTAAGCAATTTATTTCTTTTATAGATTACTAAATCTTGCTTGGTATTCTTTGAATTGGACCGGTCGTAGTAGGATGTACGTAGGGGCATAGACAGGATGGGGTAGAGTAGACAGTTAGTTGCCTCCACCGCAATTTTGTTACAGTGTAAAAAATAGTTATATTTATCATGTTTTTGATATTTTGCCCCCACGTAAAAACATTTATGGCTCCGCCCCTGGATGTATGTATAAGTGCCTTATGTTTTCCATTTATACTCGGCTTCATCAACATATTATTCTCACTCGGTTTTTTCTCAGATCATTATTGTTGACTCACTGTTGATGTCAATACTTTGTGTGTTTCAGAGGTGTTAACAAAGGAGAATATCGTGGAACCCATGAGAGACATTAGGAGAGCGCTTTTAGAAGCAGATGTACGTTCAAACATATTTTTATTTGAAATATTTAAAGAATTAATAAAATAAAACACTTCATCTGTAGCTAAGTTTCTAATTCTGTTTGACAGGTCAGCCTTCCTGTTGTACGAAGATTTGTGCAAGTTGTAAGTGAACAAGCTGTTGGTGTTGGCGTTATTCGAGGAGTTAAACCAGATCAGCAATTAGTCAAAGTACGGTACTATTTTGCATATTATCTGCATATTGGAAGATAATTACACGTTTACACCTCTAAAGAAATTTGCATTGTGCAGATTGTAAGCGATGAACTTGTGAAATTGATGGGAGGAGAGGTTTCCGAATTGACTTTTTCAAAATCCAAACCCACTGTAATATTACTCGCTGGTCTACAAGGTGTTGGAAAGACAACTGTTAGTGCAAAGTTAGCTTTATACCTCAAGAAACAGGTTCCCTGCATTTTAAAACACGACTTTCGTTATTTTAAACAATTGTGTTAAGTACTTTAGTCCTTACCCTTTTTGCGATGGTGACGTAAAAACAAACTTTAGGGGAAGAGTTGCATGCTGATAGCTGGAGATGTATATAGACCAGCTGCAATCGATCAGCTTGTTATTTTGGGTAAACAGGTATGAAGTTGTATTGTTAATATTTTTTCAAATTTTGTATAATGTAGTCGTATTTTACTCATTGATATGAACTCGTGACAGGTGGATGTTCCTGTGTATACAGCAGGGACAGATGTGAAACCGGCGGAAATAGCTAGACAAGGTCTTCAGGAGGCTAGAAAGAAGAACGTAGATGTAGTTATAATGGATACAGCAGGACGGCTTCAGGTTATATAATATCTTTTTTCCTTTAATATTTCAGATACTATACACGAGATGTTTCTGCGTTAAGCTAAAAACTTTCTTGTTTGTTATTTGCGTTTTTTTTTTATTAGATAGACAAAACTATGATGGATGAATTAAAAGACGTGAAACGAACATTGAATCCCACTGAAGTTTTGCTAGTTGTGGATGCAATGACTGGCCAAGAAGCTGCAGGTAATACATCTCACGTCATGTAAATTCGGTAAAAAAATAACCTTTTTAGCACACTAACTAACTTCGGTGATATTTTCTAGCATTGGTGACGACTTTTAATCTTGAAATTGGAATCACTGGAGCCATTTTAACTAAACTAGACGGGGATTCAAGAGGTGGAGCAGCTCTAAGTGTTAAAGAGGTTGGTCCTCTATAGTAAAAAAAAATACATATTACCTTATATCGTTTTTACTTGAATTTTGTATTTCACTGGTAATAATTTATTTTATTTATGTTAGGTATCTGGAAAGCCAATCAAGCTTGTAGGACGTGGAGAACGGATGGAGGATCTTGAACCGTTCTATCCAGATCGTATGGCGGGACGTATATTGGGCATGGGAGATGTTCTCTCATTTGTCGAGAAGGCACAAGAAGTTGTAAGTTTCATATCAAATGCTCTATACAGTAGGCAATTTCAACCCATTTATTGATTAATGAGTCGATTTGGGTTATGTTGTATCTTTAATGGGTCACAAGGGTAAAATAATTATTAAAAAATTTGAAAGAAATTTTGGTTTATTATTTTAAATAAATTTTCGGGTCAACCTGACTTGACCGTTCCGACCTGGACAAACTACTCTTTGTACCTGATGAACCCATACTGACCCGCCCATCCCAAGGGTATATCCGTTCTTTCTTTCCCTGTAAAGAATGATAAACCGGAAATAACTTTTATTCCAACTATGACTTTTAGATGAAACAAGAAGATGCTGAAGATTTACAGAAGAAGATAATGAGTGCAAAGTTCGACTTCAATGACTTCTTAAAGCAAACTCGTGCAGTTGCAAAGATGGGTTCCATGTCACGTGTTCTTGGAATGATTCCTGGAATGGGAAAAATTACTCCCGCACAAATTCGTGAGGCAGAAAAGAGCTTACAAATAATGGAAGCAATGATTGAAGTGATGACTCCAGGTTATTTTTCCTTTTCTGCTGAAAATTAAATATTTTTGTCGATAAAATTTTCTAAATACGTGGTGTTTATGTTCAGAGGAAAGGGAGAAGCCTGAACTGCTTGCAGAGTCACCTGCTAGGAGAAAGCGAATATCACAAGAATCTGGAAAAACCGAGCAACAGGTACACATATAATTTCTTGGTATTGTGTCTTCATTACTTACTTCAAATATGAAGTAAATTAAAACAAAGTTATATATCGGAATTACTTTTGTACGTCAGGTGAGCCAACTTGTTGCTCAGCTATTTCAAATGCGTGTTCGTATGAAGAACTTGATGGGTGCAATGGAAGGTGGATCTGTTCCTGCACTAAGCAACATCGAAGAAGCAATGAAATCCGAACAAAAGGTGATTTCATTTTATTCCCTTTAAGTTAGTACCAACTGGTCTTTGGCCTAGCGGTATTAGAGGTGACCCACCCAATAACACTATCTTCGTGTTTTTATGGAATTTCAGGCTCCCCCAGGTACTGCCAGGAGGAAGAGAAGATCGGTATCAAGGAAACAATTTGCAGGGTCATCAGGAGAGACAGGCCCTCGTGGTTTTGGTGGTGGGAACTAAGACAACTCGAAATACAACATCATCATGGTACACAACGTTGTTTTTCGTGTAGAATAATCTTCGGGAGTAGATATATGATTCTAGCATTGAAAGAGAAAGGTGTAATTTTATTGAACATCTATCGGAACGTTTTGGTAATTCAGAAAGTGAGTTAAAACAAAAGCGTGGATTATTACGGTTGTGTTGTAATATTTGTCTTTTAAAAAAGTTCCAAAAAATTGGAGGTTAAACTTGAAATTTTAGAATGTTTGTACTTTTAACTTAATTAAAAGAGTTAATTGCAAAAACAGTAGATAAATAACTCAATTAAAATCGTTAAAAAAAAAACCGTTCATATGGTTTGAACATATTGTCGACGCAATAATTTTATTGTCAACATTGCAAATACAATTCATGTGAAAAACTTCTGGTGCAAATATCGTCCGTGACAAAATGACTAAAATACCCTTGCGTTTTATCTTATGAGTTTCTGAAATTGCAATAGTTTTTAGTTATTTCAAATTGGTTATGGATGATTTTAGCATCAAAGGTCTTAGAAACTTCAACATCTTATAAACATAATTCCGACTAAAACGACCTTAGAAACTTCAACATCTTATAGAAAAACCACATCATTCAAACCCAAAAGCATATCCAAAAGGGTAATTACTAGGTAACAAACAAACGACAAGATATAGGGCGATTACTAGCTAGACAATCAGTTCGAATGGTGGCATGACGACTGACGAGATGTAGGGGCGATTGATAAAGAAAATACTAGGATTGTAAGAACCCCAAGCCGAAACAATCCTTATCCCTTCTTCACCTTGACAACTCTTGAGTGCCCGGGCATAAACGTGCAAAAACCCTAGGACCATCTTCAACTGAGACCGTAAACTTTTAAGTGTGTTCTTACCTATCTGTTACATGAAAAAATATATTCAAAAACGCAGTCTCAAAGACCCTCCGATCAATACCATACAATTAAACAAATTCACTATACCAAAATTCTAAAAAAATTCCTTCACACAAATAATCAGTCAAAAGTTTACATTCAGTTTTATCCACCAATCAAAACCTACAAAAGGACACAAATCTCATCAAACACCAATTCCTATCAGTTGACTAAAAAGTCAAACAAATCCCTATCAGTTGACTAAAAAGTCAAACATAAATCATATGAATTTGATAAACTAATGACCAAAATGGTCACAACTTTAATGAAATAAAAAACATATGATTTTATACCAACCTTAAAATTGTTTAACAACAAATGTGACATTGAACCAACCCATTTTCATTGCATTCTACACACTTAATGCTTCTCCTTCCATCAACACCTATCAGCTTACAGCTCCCGTTGCACACGGTACACATCACGAAGCGCATCCCGCCACAGCCCGAGCATCCCTTTTCCGCCATCTTCGGAATCCCTTCTAGTAAAGTCCCCAATTTACCCTCCTCTTCTAACTTCATTATTTCCTCTGATCCACTAATTAATCTCCCTTTGACCAATACAACTGGCACTTTGACTTCTTTTTTTCCTAATAGTTTCCTTAATTCTTCCTTAAACCCCGAATCCATTGAAACATCACGTTCGATTGTACGAACGTGATGTGATTCGATAATTCCTCGGACAATGTTACAATCCTCAAAAGTCTTACGGATTCCTCTTAATGTGGTGGTGTAAATCACCACCACATTTTCCCCTCCTCCACCACGAGGGGATTTTAATTTCTTCTCGAAAACATCAAGAGTCGGGTTTTTTGACTTTTGACTAGTGGGCGTACCCGAAACCATCTTTTTAATTTTCGCATTCGGGTCAACAAGATCTGGATCAAACATCAACCCAAGGTTCCTCCTTCTAGCCGAATTCAAACCCGACTCCATAGGCGACTCACACCCCCCACCACCACCCCTCTTCGAAATCCTCAAATTCGGAGGCAATGTAGACGCCTTAATCGTCGTCTTCTTATTCTCCTTCCCAGAAAACCTCTTGGACGACACTTTGGGAGAACTCCCAATCTGATTCAAAAACTTCTTAGGCGTCTTCACATCGATTTCTGCAAACCCTCGTCTCAATTTAGGGCTTTTCTTTTCGGGTACCAAAACCGCTTCTTTGACCTCATCTTCAAGATCCTCCATGAGCTCCCAAGTATTAATAATCTCGGTCGGGCCATGGTTCGACTTCCTAGGAGGCGAAACCTTTTGGTCCAACTGCTTCTGTTCAAACTGCGGGGGCATTTCCTTAACGGGACTCGATACCTCTCGATCCTTATCGAGTTTTAAAGCACCATAAGTTGAAGAAGTGAGTGACACAACATGATTAAGATTATGTTTCTTGTTGGAATCTTTGTTGGAATCTTTTTTGATGTGTTTTGAAGATACACATCCCATGTTTGTGTTTGAGTTAGTGTGTGTTTAAGGTGTTGTGTGTGTGATTGGGGATTTGGTGTTGGATTTGGATGTCTCGATGTTTGGTAAGAAGTGGGAGTAACCGTTGGTGGATGTAAACAACGGTCTGAATTTTCAAATCTGGGAAATGTTCACTTTTAGTCCTTCATGTTAAAGTATAGTTATGATTTGGTATATTTTTTATTCTTCATGGTTTTTCCCTTTTTGTATTTGGTTATGATTAGATACTAAAATAGAAAAATAATATGTATTTATAAGAAATCATCAAATACATAGTTATTTATCAGTTTATTCAAATATAACGTTATCAAATATAACATTGTCATTCAAGAAAAAAGAAAAAAAACTACTACTTGTTTTCCCCTTATTTAAATTTCAAATGTTTCATAGTCACAAAGCATTATTGTATTTTAATAAACAAATGATATCGTTAGTTTTAAAACAAAAAGTATTCCGAGTGACACCCACAAGTCAGTTTCAATATCTTGGCAAAGAAAATAAAGTAATCCAACCATATATGAATATATGATCAACTCCAACCATAACATTTTGTTCTATTTTTAGTATATTTTATGGTACTTTTAATGGTATTTTTAATATTAATAAATGATTGTTAACATGTGTCTTATGGCACAAGCAAGAAAAACCATATTTCTAATAAGTAAGGTGTAAAGCAAAATAAAGAAAAAAAAAACGGAATAAACATATCATAAAATTAAAATACTTTCTTCACATTGATAAGTTATTTAAATACTATTATTGATGATTTACACAATATGTATTACGTACTAAGAAGTAAATTAAATAATGATTTATACCCGACGTAACGCGCGGGCAAGGCTCATCTTGTTGTAGCTCAAAAATGATATATTGATGTAAATAAAATGGACACTTTTAGATAAAGATCATCGGGGCCGGCCCTGAGGCCGGGGGAACCGGACAATAGCTAGGGCATCATTCGAAAAGCATCAATTTTTAAACTTGGCTTTGATTATAAACTTAATTGTGGATGGTTTAAGGCTAACAGTTACTTGTTAATGATGGTGTATGCGGAGAGGGCAGTATGACGAGAAGAAGTCAAGAAGATGAATATTTTTCTTATATTTTTATTTTGGTACCTTAAACTTACTAAAATTTACATTTTCTATCCTTTTATTTTAGAAAATAGTTATGTCGATTATTTCATCTTGTCATTATTCAACTTTAAATACCTTTTATATATACATTAAATCACATCTCTCAATTGGAAATACAAACACACATTATAGCCCTAAATATCTTTATTGATTTAAAATTTATTCATGGTTAAAAGTGGATTCTAATCGATAGTATACCTATACTATTTTAATAATAACTAATGTTTTTTCAATGAGTTTTTGCTTGAATGTTTTTAACTAATGTTTTTTCAATGAGTTTTTGCTTGAATGTTTTTTTTAAGGCAAATTACTTATTTTGAAGCTCGAAAAGTCATAGGAATAAAAAAAATTGAATCTTAAACCCTATCCTTTTTAGTGATCGGTTTATTTATTTTTAAATTCACTATCCAATTTAATTTTAAAAATCATTATTCTTTTGTTTGAATGTTATTTAATTTTGAGTGTTGATAACCACACCTTGAGGGTTGTAGTTTATAAGTTCAGATATGGATGAAATATTTTTCGTTACCTATTTTGCTTAAAAGTCGAAAATAATTACCTAAATGTAGGGGTTGTTATTGAGATAGGCATATTTTCAGTTTTTAACAACAATCACTCAACTCTATTCTTGATGTTTTTGCTTTAAGAAAAACACAAAATCATCAGTTTAGGTGATTTATGGTAAGTAGAAATCCCCGTTCATAAGAGACGTATAAATTGATTTGCTTCTAAACCTTTAAAAATAGCATTTTATTTGTTTACAATTTTTTAGGGGCATTTTTCGAATGTCTTGCCCAGAGCATCAAAAAACTCATAACCGGACCCTATGGATCATGTGTGATTGCAATGTCCGACCATTCTTGAGCTTATAAACATGGAATAAAGCGAAGTCAGACCTTATTAAATGTATTATGGGCGACAAAAACTTAACTTTGGTAAATAGTTGCTACCAAAATCTAGATATATTTGTGGGTCATTGTATAGTTATTGACTTGATATGTTTGACTTCGACACAAGTCAAACGTAGGTATGTGTTTGACTTTATTAAAACAAAACATGGGAAGAAAAACATGGGTGGCATATGATCGAAAGAGACATTTGCATAGAGACACACGCACAACAAACGCTAAGGACTCGTCTTCTAATAAAAAGGCTCAACACTTTTGGACTGGTTCATTTGGACCCAACCATTCAAATTTTCAAACCCAAAACATTACTATTTATATCTTTTTTAATCTTGGATAATTCCTCTTAGATTAAAATATGTAAATATGAGTGTGTAATACTGTAATGTTCTTTAAAAAAATCATTTGCTTTAAACATTACTAGCTTATATCCCGTATAATATGCACGAAATTCTTCGATAATTATACATGTATAATATATGGCATATGAGTTGTTATAGCAAATCAACTGAATCGTTGCCTTTGAGGGGAAGTACTGCTTCTGGCTTTGTAAAGGTAAAAGGCAGTATTCCACAATGTCATGGGGACTAAGCTTGTCATAATGAAGCGGAATTGATTATTTCAGATGATGGTGAGTCATCTAAGGGATTTGGCATTTGAACAAGAAGCTTTAAGTTTTTTTAGTCAATACGAGTTTAATTTAAAAGTCCAAATAAGCTCGTGAAAATAGTAACTAATCAATTGGAAGATAAAAAATATATAAATTTTATTCCTTATTTTGTCCTTATTAGGTTCAACTTAAATATTTGTATTTAATTTCAAACTCATATATTTTTTTATCTGTATTTTGTTCCATATATATAATATCACTTTTTCCTAGATAATTCTTGATATGAATATTTTTGAGTATGTTAAATTATTTATTTTTGCTGGAATTTTCTTGCTTCTTATTTATTTCTAATAATGATCTATGTATATAGAATTTCTTCTTACTTTCAGAATGAATATATTTATATGATAAAAGATCATATCTATAGTTTTTTTTTGAAAATTATCATCTTTATCTGGTAATAAATATACTTTTGAATTTGGTTTTTTATTTGTAATCAAATAATTGGTCCTTTTTATCCACATCGATATATGATGCTAAATAGAGACCGAGATAGAGAGAGGGGTTGCCTCTTTGTTGGCTCTTCGAGACAAAAACACTCATATGAATGGTGCCAATTCCCACATTCTTTCTAGTCTCGTTTGGTTTCAAGAGCCTCCCCCTACCCGTCTTTTACTCGTCTTTTGCGTCATCCATAATTTTTTTTCCGTATGCCAGGGAAAATGCCTCCTCTTTCTACATGAATTATTAAAAGAATTTCCCCGAGTCTCTATAAATTCATGATTTTATCTAACTTTCGTTTTTAAGTGGTTTCTTTGTTCTCTTATTTGGATTGAAAGAACGAAAAAATTTCCCTTTCTTTCTCTTTTTTTTTTTCCTTCGACGAATTTCAGCTATGACCAATGCCCCCTAGTTGAATAGGCGTAATCTAGCATTTATATAACTACAATATTGTATGTGTTGCGACACCGGAATATCACAAGTACAATCGGGTAGAAGGTTCGGATCCGATAGAGTTGATCCGAAGAAGACCTTCAGCCTAGTTCTTATCTCCGATCTTGAACTATCTGCACAAGGAGGCAAACACACGAGTAAACGGAGCGGGGATGATCCCCTGGTTTACCTCGGGCGTAAGAGTAAGATTACGAAGAGTAAGAGTAAATGAATAAAGTAAGAGTGTATAGTGTTATGAACGTTACCCTTGAAGTGAAGAGTGAGCTTGGTATTTATAGATCTTGAGTTTCGGATAATAACGTGCTCTAAGTACAATATCTTGTTTATCCGGGAGGTATTGCGAAGTATTGTACTTTCTGTCGAGAAGTCATCCTTCGGCCTCATGGTCCTTAGGATGTTCTTCGGATAATAGGTGTTGTTTAGATTCTTTTTCTTAAAGATTGTGCCCAACTAATAGATCTTTCGACGTACCATTGGTTTGGCCGATAGACATCTATCGGCTACCGATGGTACGTCATCAGCCCCCCTAGTCCAGTATTACGTAGTTAAGACTATGTAATGCTTGACTAGAAGAAAAAATAAAGTGTTTCAACTCTTTCAGCTTCTTCTTTCGGTCGACTGGGGTGTGTCTCTTGAGTTTCTTCGGAAATTTGTAACCGTCTGACTGTTTAGGCGGGATAATGGGTTTTTAGCTTCGGCGGGAGGATTTTCAAATTGCTGCATTTAATGCTTATGCCACTTGTCACTATTCCATTGGCCGAGAGAGGCGGTGGGATTAGACGCGCGTCCCATCGTCTGACATACACTTGCCTATAAATAGCTTCTTTTACCCCATTTGTAACTTTTTTCTCACCGTTTTCTCAATTACACTTTTAACTGTGTGTTTTTCTCCCCTCACTCTTTCTTTCGTTGCTTTTTTGTCTTCTCATTCTTTCGTGATGTCAAAGAAAGATAAGGAAAACCTTCGGAGGTCTTTCAATAGTTTAACCCAGGAGGACCTGGATGTCCTCTGTGACAAATATGCCATCGGCGTTGGCTATGGCGTTACTCTTCCTGGTCCCCACGACACCATTCTGGATGCGCCTCCCGGCAAAATAGGGGTTTACGCTGAATGGTTTGAATTTTCAAACCTCCGGCTTCCATTCTCCAGACTCTTTTTGGAGGTTTGCGAATACTTCAAGTTTCATCCTTCCCAGATGAATCCTCTCGGAGCTTTGAGACTTACCTGTTTTGAGGTTCAGAGCTGGGCTCTTGGGTATACACCTTCGGTAACTCTTTTCCGGGTGTTTTATAAACTTGGAAAGGCGGGGGACTGGTTTACCTTTGATAAGAGGAGGAAACCTAATCCTGTTTGTTCTTCCGGTGCTCCTTCCGGCCGGAAAAACTGGAAAACCAAATTCTTCTTTGTGAATGCCGGCGTGGCTCCCATCCGGATTAGATGGAAGCATAAGGATGAGTCTGTTGCCGATGAGCAGGTAAAGCCGGGAGAAGTTTCGGATGATGCTGTAAAAGCTTTGACGACTCACCAAGTTGAGTGCCGTACGTTACCGGAGCACGTATTGGTGATGGCCGGTATAAGTCGGTTTTGGACGTCGAATATTTCCAAACCCTGTCTACAGTTGCACGGCCGAGGTATGTTACGTTCTTGTGCTCGTTGTACCGATGATTCTAGGATGATTACTTATTTGCCTTGTCTTTCTTTTTTGTAGAATTGCCTCTGATAGATTTTCTAGAGCTGAGTGATTGGTCCTCGGTTAAGTACCTTTCTCGTACTCTTGGTAAGGATGAGGTATCCTGGCTGGTTCGGACGAATTCTAGAGTGATACACATGTCTTCTGAAAGACTTCCTGCTCCTTACACCGAAGCTGATGCGGTATTTCCGGCGGGTTATACACTAAGAAATCCCTTAGATGAGGATTTCATTCAGCCAGCCGCAGGGACTATCATGGGTAGTGGTGCTCATCCGGCCAAGAGTGGTAATAATAATACTATCCCTTTGCTTTTTCGTGCTTTGTTTGCGAAGACATCATCCTCTGTAGGAAATGCAGTTGCTAGGAAGAGAAAAGCTACGGACTGGTTTGCTCCTCCGGAATCATCCGAGGGTAAAAAAGATGATGATGTTGAAGGTGGGGAGTCGGGGGAAGAGATTGCACCGACGGTTGAGGCGTCCAGCAAAAAGAAGAAAGTTTCTACGTCTGCCACCAGCTTGACTATCAGGGAGAAAAGAAGAAATCAACAATCTGAGGTTCCATCGGCTACAGAGACCGATACTTCAAAAGCTGGGGAGAAAAATAAAGAAGTTGCTACCTCCTTCTTCCGGGGTAAGTTTATTGTTCTTGAAAGT
>CAJVGC010000001.1:1007837-1091058 GCA_910822075.1 Senecio squalidus | reverse complement strand
CCAGGGTAGTGTTGTGAAGTTCGAGGAGTCTCTGACCAAGAAGAGGGATCGTTTGACGGCCGTGAAGGCCAGAGTTAAAAAGTTGGAGAAAGAGAATGTGAAGCTCCGAAGACGTACCAAGATCCAATTCCGCAAAGCTGTACAAGGGTTGAAGGAGCGTGCTAAATCCCACCGTAGGATCAAGGACCTGGAAGATTTTGTCCGTGATTTGCAAGACACGAATAGTGAACTTGCGAAGGCGCGGGAAGGCGAAGCTGTGGATCCGGGGATGAAGCTGGTCTCCGTTTCTGATTGGGAAGACATGGTTGAGAAGGTGAAGCTTCTAGAGGTTGGTAATAAGAAAGTTGTGGTAGGTGTAGCGATGGGAAGTGAAAAGGTCACAGCGGGTGACACGACGGAGGGGTCAGTCCCCCTCGAGGGTGAGAATCGAAGGCTTCTGGTTGAGAACGCCATACTGAGGGAAAAGGCTACATGGCTCGTTAAGGATGGTATTAAGTTTTTTGTGGAAAAACTTCACCAGAGCCATGAATTCAGCGCGCCTTATGGAGAACTTGCCACTTTGTTTACTGGAACCGGGTACACTCTTGGAGTACGCAACGGCTTTTGTCAGGCACGCTTGAATCTTCCTCTTCAGGCTACCCCCAACTTTGACCCTGATTCCGAAACCAAGTTGGACGAAGCCCTTGAACGCATGCGCCATCCTTCCTTCCCTTACTTGGAGGTACTCAGCCAGAGTCATGAGCTATCGGTGGAAGATTTGAAGAAGCTGGAACCTGCTACTCCGGTTGTTGAGTGATTTTCTTTTATGCTTGTTATTATACGTAGTTTTTCTTTACAATCTGTGTGACTTTTGGACACTTGTTTCTGTTGCTTTATGTACTGTGTTTTTAGTATATCAGCGCCAAGGTGCGCATTTTTCCTCATGTTTCTGTTGATTACTTCCTTCTTCTTTCTTTTATTTTTTCGTCATATACGTATATATGGTTGTTAGGCTGGGAAGCGTCCTTCCCAGAAGAGTACTTTGACTTTTTTTTTTTTTTTTTTTTATATATATGTATCTTCACTAGGATATGCATTCAGACTAGTGGATGTGAAAATTTCCGTCTCTATTCGAGAGCCGGTATATGTTTTATATAATACGAAAGATTACAATCGTCACATCATAATAAAGGAAATTACCTTTTACAATACTAGACACAACATTTTCTTAACAGGTCTCCATGCCCTGTCTGGAGGATGACCCATCGGTGTAGAGGGACCGCAAGTTGCCTTCTGGTGTCTGGGAGGATGATTCTATCATCTCTTCCTTCTGGGTGTTTACAGGTGAGGGAATAAGCATTGGTACCTCAGCAATGAAGTCCGCCAGTATCTGTCCCTTCATGGCCTGTCTGGGTCTATATTCAATTGAGTAGGCTCCCAACTCTGTGGCCCATTTCGCCAATCTTCCTGATCTTGTCGGTGTTGCGAACATGTCTTTGATGGGCAGTCCAGTCATGACCACTATCGGGTATGTTTGGAAATATCGGGGTAAGCGTCTGGCCGTGTGTACGAGAGTCAATGCTAGTTTTTCCATGGGTGGATATTTTACCTCTGCTGCTCTTAAAGTGTTGCTTACAAAATACACGGGAGTCTGCTTTCCCTTTTCTTCTGTTATCAGAACTGCGCTTGTTGTGTTGTTGGAAACTGCTAGATACACGAATAATTCCTTCCCTTCAATCGGGGCCACAAGGGCCGGTAGCTGGGTTAAAGATCGTTTTAACTCTTGGAAAGCATCTTCCGCTTCGGCTGTCCAAACGAAATCGGTCATACTAATGCTTTTCTTCGATGCTTTGAAAAATGGGAGTGATCGTTCGGCCGACCTTGAGAGATATCGGCTTAACCCTGCCAGCCTTCCGTTGAGATTCTGAACCTCCCTCAACGTCCCCGGGGAATTCATTTCTGTGATTGCTTTTAACTTGTCGGGGCAAGCCTTGATTCCCCTTTCATTTATTATGTGCCCTAAAAACTTCCCTTCTATTACACCAAATGTACATTTCCTTGGATTTAATTTCATGTTAATGCTCCTCAACTTTCGGAAGGTTTCATCAATATCGTAGATCATATCTTCTTCTTTATGACTCTTGATGATGAGATTATCCACATAGGCTTCCAGGTTTCGACCGATTTGAGTTTCGAATGCTCTATCAATCAATCTTTGGTAGGTGGCTTCGACATTTTTCAACCCGAAAGGCATCTTTCTGTAACAAAATATGCCGAAGTCCGTGTAGAATGCCGTTTTATCCTCGTCTTCCGGTGCCATCGGTATCTGGTGATAACCCTTGTAGGCGTTCAAGAAGCATTTGTATCTGTAGCCTATCAAGGAATCAATCTTCCAATCTTCCTTGGGTAGCGGGTAGTTGTCTTTTGGGCAGGCTCTGTTGATGTTCTTAAAGTCTATGCACATTTTCCAGGAATGGTCCCATTTTTCGGCGAGGACCGGGTTAGCGACCCAAGTCTGATATCTGGCTTCTCGCAGGATCCCTGCATCCATTAGCTTACTTACCTCCTCCCTGATGGCCTGACTACGATCCGGAGCCATTCCCTTTCTTTTCTGCCTGATCGGCTCTACGCAGGGGTAGGCTTTCAACCGGTGTTCGACTATACTCCTTGGTACTCCCGTCATATCTGACGGTGTCCATGCGAATACGTCCATGTTGCTGCTGAGTAATGTGAACAGTTTTTCTTTACAAGGTCGGGATAAGTGCGACCCTATGGTAATAGTTTGTTCCGGGAATTTGGGATTGATGACGAGTTCTTCTTCCGGATCATGGCTTGTCTCTTGTGGGTTATCCGTCCTTTCTGCCGAGATACACCACTTTTCCCTTCGTCTTTTGGTACAAACTGTAGCGATACCATGAGGAGTGGGGAATTTCATCAACCCATGGAAGGGGGACGGTACTGCTCCCAACTGGTACAATCCAGGCCTTCCCAGGATGATGTCGAACGGGGCTGGTGTTTGGACCACTGCGAAACTCACCCATTCCGTCCTCATGCACGGGTATTCCCCTAGTGTTAGAGGGAGGGTTATCTCCCCCAGCGGCCACATCATTTCGTTATCGAATCCTTGGAGTGCCGATACTGGTCTCCTTATACGCGCTTGAACGGACCTCCGGAACTGCCGAAAGAAGTGCTCATAAATGACTTCTGTGGAGCTTCCGGTGTCTACATACACCTTTGGGACGATGGCATTTCCTATCCGTCCTTCCACTATGATGGGGTCTAGGGTGGGACGGCATTCACTTCTGGGGGAAAAAGCTATTTCTTGATTCATCCACGCTGGATCAGATCCCTTTCTTTTCAGGGGCATTGAGCCCCCTCTTATCATGTTAACAGTCCGGTTCCTAGTCCCCTGAGAGCCGTCGTCCTTTCCCCTACGGTTGCTTTTGTTACCTTGTGTTGCTCCCTTCTTTATATCCTTGATCAGATGTGCAAGCTCTCCAGATTTGACCGCCTCCTCAATTTTCCTCTTTAGATGATAGCAGTCGTTGGTATTATGACCATGGTCTAGATGGAACTCGCAAAATTTATCCGACTGCTTTCTTTCCGGGTTTTCTAACATCGGATGAGGGGCGGGGAAGTTTTTCCCTACTTCCTCTGTGGAGAGGATCTCACAGGGGGTCTTTGTGAGTGCTGTATACACTTCCTTTCGTCGGTAATCAGTGGACACGTTGGGCGTGTAGGGATTAGGATATGGACCTCGGTTGCGCTGCTCCGGCTGTTTCCCCTCGCTTCGTTGTTGCCCCGGTCCGTCTGTCCGAGTTTGGTTTCCAGATTTCCCGCTTCGGTCTTCCCTGTTAGTCTTACCAGAACTGGCCTCTCTGCTAAGGTTAGCCGCTTCTTTTCCCCTAATGAAATCTCTTACTCGCGTCATCATCTCGTCTACAGTGTCAGGAACCTTATTATTCAAAGCTTCTATGAGTTGAGTGTTTTTTATGGCATGCATGAAGCCGGAGACTCGCATATCCTCCGTAGCCCCTTTTATCTCTAAACTTTCCTTGTTGAAGCGTTCTATGAAGGTTCTGAGGCTCTCGTGTTCCTTCTGTTTAATGTTGTGCATCTCCACCGCCCTTCTTTCGCATCTGCGTAGTTGCATGAAGTTGCTTTTAAACTTGTGTTGCAGGTCCTCGAAACTGTCCACGGACTCCGTGGGGAGGCTATCGTACCAGAGCCGGGCCGATCCTAAAAGAGTTTGGACGAACATGTGGCACCACACCGGCATTGACCACTGTTCCACTTCTGCGGCCCCGGAGAAAATACTAAGATGATCATCGGGGTCCTGCGACCCATCATACGTCTTAACGTTCGTCGGCATCTTTATCCTGGGGGGAAACTTGAAGTTTGCTATACGTTTGGTGAACTTAGTGTCCTTCGACCTCTGGTATGGTTTGGATAAGTCATCTATTTCAGGAACCAGTTGTCGGAGGGTCTGGGATGGTTGCCACATAAAAGGGGGGTCTCCCGCATTGGACGTTGGCCCATATAGCTGTTGGCTGAACTGTGGGGGCTGCACGGGCTGATACGGAGGAGGTTGCACAGCCTGATACTGAGGAGGCTGCACAGGCTGATACTGAGGAGGTTGCACAGGCTGAAACTGAGGAAACTGTGTCTGCGGATGTGACATACCGAAATTAAACGTTCCTGTCTCGGGCCGGTGAACTCCATTCAGGTGTTGGGCGTTAAGGAGACTAGCAAACGCTCCCTCCTGCCTGATATTGGGTGCTACGGTCGTTGGTTCTCTATCAGACGCCCTCCTGGACCTCAATATCCGACCTTGATTCGAGTGGGTATCTGGGATGGAGCTTTCCTCCTGCTCCATTTCCTCGGCATCTCCGTAGGAGAGCTCAACGGGGTTTCCTCTCCTGCGTTCTTTCTGAGCGTGCTTGTTCATCATGGCTTTTAGGCTGTCGAAGTTTTTACTCACAAACTCCGGTGTGATTGGGCTTGCTTGCTCGTTTGCTCCTGGGGTGAATGTCGGGGGTGGCCCTGTGTCTTCAGCAGACTCTTGGGTAACAGATTGGGCTAGTCCTTCCTCAGGCTGATCTACGGGTACTTTCTCCATGTCCTCCCAGAATCTGTCGCTGATTAACAACAAGGTCCCACGGATGGCGCCAATGTTAAAGTAAATTTTTGAACACGTGACCCTTCGTCCGACTCCAGACGAAGGGATGATAATATAGGAGAGTGAGTGTTGTATTAAATAGATTCACAATGGCATTCAATGTTATCAAATGATTAGAAATTGAATGTAAGGAATGTTTACAATAGAATCTATCTTCAGAACATAAATCTGTTACCAGAGTTAACTTAAGTGATTAATTTCTTTATCCTGCCCTTATATAGTAGGCCTTCGGTTATTACCCTCCAGGTAATCCATAAGGACCGGTCCGCCTCATCAGTCTTCTCATACGTGTCAGCGACGTGGCCACCTCTCCTCCACACCAGTCAGTTGACTGTGACAGTCATTTAATGAAGAAGCGCGTGGGCGGCGTTTTGTCTCCCACGCTCCTCTTCATTAAATGCTACCATCATTCTGTCTTGTCCGCAATTAATGTTGCACTCTCTTCGATGTTCCTACTTCCAGGGTCGCTTCAGTATACCTTCGTCCATCCGTTCCCCCTGTGCCGATGCCTTCAGCCTTATCGGTACATGGCCGGACGAAGACATGGTAAATGAGCGATAGATGCCCTATCCCAACAGATGTCTACTCTGAAAAACGGTATAAAGAAAAATAGTTTAAACATTATCAACAAAATCCTATCTAGTTCATTTGTAGAGTGTTTGCCTTTTTTATTGTAGGTTCTGAGTTTAATTCTTGGGAATGGTATTTCTTTTTTTACTTTTAAACAAACCTACTTTCTCTATTTTTCATATAAATTTATTAAACTATAGGTAATTATTTTTCTTCTTATAATTAGTTATATATAACATACGGTTTTTATAATTTAAAACTATGTAAAAATCATTTTAAAGAAACGCATATCTAACCAGATATACCTTCCCTTTCCTCTGATCAACAATTAAAGTTTCATTCTAGTCGTCACCTTAGCGAAAGCACAATCCGAAGATGTCATCCTAATTAAAAGTGTTTACTTAATATGAAAAAATAACTTGATTAGAAGGTCAACATCAATTCCACCTACAGTCGGTGTAAATGTTGGTGGATAACCATGTAATTTCAAACCAACGATGCCTTTTTTTTTCAAAAAAAGAAACAAACGAAACAACTAAGCGGCGGTTCAAGTGAATTTTGAGCCAATGGTTTATAGTGTAACTTTCCCATGCCTTCAAAATAAGCACTTTTTTATCTTTTGAAAAAGATTATTGCTATATTTTTTTTAGAACGTCAATATTAGTGATTCAGGGCCACGTGACATTTAATTGGGCAGTATGCGACCCACAACCTTACATTAAGATTAGTTACATAGGCTCGAACCCAAGACCTCCCCTAGGAAAGGACAACCTTCTACCACTGGGACAAACCTCATTGACAAAAAGATTATTGCTATTATTAATGATTCTAATCCAAAAATTTATTGTTATTAAGGTGTGGTATGCACGCCCGCTTGTTATGAAAAGCATAGCATTGACCCATTAACTCCATCGTTCGCTCAAATATGTAGAAAATAAGAAACGATATTTGCGGGTCGTTTTGAAATAATAACAAGTAAAATAACATTAGCAAAACAAAATTGCAAGGATGTATTAAAGTAATTATAAGAGCTCGTAATATGTTTTTTGTTTAGAAAACAAAAATTTACAACATATCATACACTAATCCTCATTTTTATCCGATACAGAAATTAAACCCACAACTTATAAGTTAGTAGGTTAACATATATACCGTTAAACTAGATACATTTGATAATATGTTCTTCTTTTACTTTATGCGTCATGAATTTATTATATTAAACATGTTCTCTAGGCAACAACCTTTTTTTTATAAAAAATTCAATAATAATAATATTAAATGAAATAATTTAATCGACTATTATTCAGCAACTAAATAATTTATTAAATAAAAGATGACATAATTTATTATGTAAGATAGGATATGGATAACGAGTCAAGTTTGTCCAGGTGAGATGAGATAATATCTTACCTAAAAAAAACTCGGAAACAACACGAAGACGACTCATACCTCACTCGATACATCCACGCAACTAACTACTTATTAGGTTTAAATATTCATAACAATGGTTTCGATAACTTTATATCATATTACCTTATTATTTTTTTTCAAATTATTTTTGGCATGACTGTTCTCGATTTTATTATTTAAACAAAATGTATTTCACGAAATGTAAGTTTTTTTTTTTTTTTTTTAAATCTAGTAACTTATTACTTTATATAGTTTTTCATCTAATCATCTAATACTCAACGTACTCGAAAATGTGTTTTACTCATCAAACCAAGACATGTTCGTTGTAATTTGAGCACAAATATGCTAGCGAATACTTGATCTACTCGTTTACTTGTTGACAGGGACGGAGCTAGAATTTTTGGTTGGAGGGGGCTCACATTTAAAAAAAAAAAAAACATTAACTTTTTTTTTTTGTCGCTTGAAATATTAGGGGGGTCAAAGTAGTCATATTTGAGGTTTGGGCTTAAGTTTTACACATAATTTACATTGCAGTTGAGCTTCTTGGGGGGGCCTAGCACCCTCCAGCCCCCCTATTCCCTCCGTCACTGCTTGTTGATATCAACTCTTAGCTTAAAACTACTGGTTTACTTGTCGTCAATCCTTCATTATATAGCAGTCTAGTGGGGACGTTGCATTATCAATTTATGTTTACTTTACCAATTTCATCCTTCTCAAGCGTATTCCTCAATATTCTTTTAACCGGTGGATAAAAGAGTCAACCGTCAAACAACATCTTATTATCTAATTTCAACCATATCTTTAACATAACAAAGTAAGGTCCCATTAGATTGGGTAACTTCTTTAATGTTAATCGTAATATCAGATTGATAATATAATCAAATATAATTTCATTTTACATCCCTTTACAATTATCTTTTTCATTCTATCTCTTACTTTTTAACCTAATAAAATCAAAATACTTAAAATATTATTCATCTTTTATTATTCTTTCTACGTTCTTATTTTAAAACAATCACACAATCGTTACAAAGTTTAAACCAAAAAATAAAGTCAATAATATTTTTTTGAAGACAGGATACATAACTAGCCGTGGAAGTTCCAATATACAGAGGTTGCCCAAGGATTGGGTCGTCTCCAAGACCGAAGCAGAGGACGCGGTGTCACAAAGACCATCTCAGAGTAGATCAATCCCTTGTAGCAACAAACCGCAAACAACCACGGGTTGCAAGCTTCCACGAGGAGTCGAGACTCCATGCTAGTATACGAACACCGCTTCGTATACAAGATTGGCTCAATTTGCATACTTCCTTTCACGTATTTACGAACCTTTTTTTCTTATGCTAATTCTGTATCCTGTCTTCAAAAAAATTTGTATCTCTTTTTAGATCGGTGCACATACAAGATATATAAATGTAGTGTTGCAAAATAATTTTTTTAAAAGGAATCGTAAATATTAAACAACATATACTAAATTCAATATTAGGTTTATTAAAATACAACCAACCCAAATGAAGATTTGGTATACCACAATTGTTGTGACACCACCATTCTATGATTGGAGAGTAGTATTATTCTATCTTCTAGAGAAAAAAAATCATCGTGGGACACAAATATTTTCAAATCTATTAAAAGTCTCCTTCTAACAAAAAACTATATTATAAAAAGATTAGTTTTAACAATCTCGAATTAGATTTGGGCTAAATGAAAAAAATATACAAAACTTTATCTTTACGTGTATTCAATAGAAAATCTCTACTGTATGTATTTAAATTTAGTTTTTATAAATAAGGTAACGAATCGGATTTTTGGTTACATGTGGTCGGCTAATTATTAACAATTAGCAAATAAAATCCAGTTAATATATATTTTCGAAAAAATAAGAGTTGAATATATACAACCAATAAATGTTTTGAAAGTTTGATACATATAATAACAAAACGACAAAATTTGTTACATTTTAATACACTTAACTCGTATATTACAACATCAAAACATATATAAAAAGGGTTTGTGCATTGATAATACCGTTTCTGTATTTAAATAACTTAACCATGTTTTTTCGAATACAACTCTTTTCTTTATATCTGAAACTTTTTAACATAACCACAAACTATCTATAATCTATAATAACTATAAAACATTTAAATATAAAGTTTTAAAGTTGAAATTTAAACATTAAAAAATTACTAAATTGCTCTTCTTATTAATTAATTATTAATAATTGCAAATACATGTGTATAAACCACTTAACATATATACATAAAATTTTAAAATAATTAAATACTTTTTTTTCTTTAAATGTGGAACAATCAATTTTATTTTGAAAACTTGTAAATAAATAGATTAATCTTTAGAAACGAATTATATGTTTATAAACCGAATAATCTTCATCATTCGTAACAAAAGATATACAAATAATGAAATTGTTCACCAAAATATATACATCGCACGAGTATTTTACTTGTGTTTAATAAAAATCTTACAAAATTAAATATCTCTAAATCATTTAGAGGGGGTTTGTTTCGGCTTATTAAACGGGCTTATAGTAATTTTTCATAATCTTATAAACTCATTTTTTCCGGCTTATGAGCTTATGAAGTTGAACTTATAGCTTATTTAAAGTTATAAACTCAATTTAATAAACTCATAAGCCGAAAAGAATGAACTTATAAGTTTATAAAAAATTACATAAATTCATAAACTGATTATAGAGGACGAAACAAACACCCATTAAATGTTAACCCTCTCCTATAAAACCACTTATTTCTTTTCTTTATTCCCACACTTTTCATACAAACAAACAATTTCATTCAACATTTTCAACTCTTGCTAAAACTACAATGCAACAAAATAATTCAGACTCCCTACCTCCGGGATTCGGCGAGGATCGGAAACTCGCATCCGATTCATTCGCCGAATCCGATATTCCTCACAGCACGGTAGTCGAACTACCGTCCGATTTTCCACCTGAATCCTTCTGGTTATCAAAAGAAGCCGAATTCGACTGGTTTGATCAAAACGCTTTTCTAGAACGAAAGGAATCAACCAAAGGAAACTCAAACTCGAATTCAATGAATTTGAATCCGAATATAAACTCGAATTCTAGCTCGAGTCGTTATTCTGTGAAAGTGAAATCAAAAGCAGCTATTATCGGTTTACCTAAAACACAGAAAACGACTTACGTTGATTCAAAACGTAAGCCGGTTAACGTACGTTTGTTTCCCAATCGAACGAGTTCGATTGGGAAACTTTCGACGACGACGGTTCTAGTGACAGAACCGTCGTCGCCGAAAGTGTCGTGTATTGGTCGTGTTAGATCAAAACGGTGTCGTAGTAGGAGAAAGTCAACGGAATTTTGTACTCAATCGTTGAAGTCAACAAGTCAACGAAAACAGAAAAGTGGATTGATGTCGAAGTTAACGTCGTTATTCCGGTCTGATGGAAATAGACGGAAGAAAAACGGGAAGGTGACGGAGAAAGTGGAAAAGTCCGGTTCAAGGAGGATTTGCGTGACGGTTAAACCGGTTTATAGTGAACCGGCAACGCCTTCTGAACCGCTTGGGTTAGGAGGAATGGTGCGGTTTGCTTCAGGAAGGAGATCGGAGTATTCTGGTGGGTTTGAGGATGGTGATGACGTGGCAGGATGTCATTCGTTGGATTTTGCACGCCATATTTGAAAAAATAAAAGATTTTAAACGTTTTTCTGTTTTTACTTTTTGTGTTCTTATCCAGAGTAATTAATTATAAATCCATAGTAGTTTTTTACAGAGGTGTTTTTTTTAGCAAATTACCAAAATAATCACCTATCATTTAAATTTTAAAAAAATAATCACCTATTTCGTGACGGATTTCTCGCGATATATTTTTGGTCGCGAAAGTACACATATTTTAATCAGATCAATAAAAATTCAACACATTGTCGCGACACTACTCATTTCTCGTGTCAATATTCATTTTCGCGACGACGTGTCTGATTTTTATTCTGATTTTGTTTTATGTACTTTTTGCTACGATAAAGTGTTGCGAGAAATCCGTCGCGAACTAGGTGATTGTTTTTGTAAAGTGAAAGTGATAGGTGATTATTCCGGTGATTAATTCTTTTTTTTTATGTATCTCAGATACTCCTCCATTTTGGCCTTAGATCCGCTACAGCTCGTACTTATAGACTTTGAGATTCATACAATAAAATGCCATTATACGACTCAATGGAGCATGTTGTTTGTTTCCATGACTCGTATTTGCGTTTAGTGTCCAGAACAGCTTTCAACCTATATGAACCTTGTATTGGATGATAGAGTATTCCTTCTTTTAAAGGACTAATCTCTCCTTTGTATATCAAAACTTCGCGTCCAAAGCAAGTGGAACCGAAAATACTTCTTAAGTTATGATGCGACATGAAATATATGCAAGAACGAATCTAGGAAAAACAAGAGTAATATATTTATGAATGACATTATAATGCATATGAGTAAAAAAAAAACTTAAAAGATATTTAGAATGCTATTATTCGACTCCAAAAGAATAAAATATAGTTTCATGTAATTAAAGTTTGAGTACTTTTATTTAAAACATCGACTATGGTTTGAAGATATTTTCATGTGTAAATTACTCATCCTGAGAGAGGCTCGAACCCGAGACCTCCCACAGATAGGGAGCATGCTATAACTATTTGGACAAACCCTGGTGGTCTTTCATGTGTTGTATTGTAGTACATAGATTTCGATTGAGTACTAACATTTTGGTTAGCAGTCCATCTTTGACATTTATACCAAACCCATTTAAAAAATAACGATTAAGCCCACTTCTAGAGACCGAAAGCAAAAGGTAGCGTCAAAGGGATTCATATCAACTCATGCTTTTGACAAACCTCTAACTACTTAGGTTGAAATGGGTAAGATCTACCAATGATGTACTTTGATGATTTACGCATATATTATTTATATTACAATTAATACCTTCAAAAATTGGATTGAGAGAAAGAAGAATTCTCAAACAAGATCGAAAGTCGTTAGACACTGTTGAATAAGCTATTTCGTTAAGATATCACATGTTGAGAACGAGGGCATATGAGGCACACACACGACATGTAGCTTTCTTATTTAAATTTCTTGAAGTAGATCGGCTTATTTATAAAGACCAATTAACTATAACGCCACTAAATCAAATGTTTTAGGCCACGGATAATGGGGTGTTAGTGGTATAATAATTAATGAGGAAATGATTTGGGTAATGTTAGAAAATTTTAAAGTTTTAAATATAACAAGCTCGTTTTAGACCTCACTACACATTGCATCGCCCGTACCTTAAAGAAACAACTTCAGGGGTGGGTAACGGTCCCCAATGAAATTTTCATTAAATTTTGCCAAATCATTTGGGACCCCGGAAGATCTACTCTTTTTCCTATTCAAAGCTCAACCATTTGTTTCTGTGTTTTCACACTCAAGCGCCTTAGTATACTCTATTTGTTCACCTCTATTGGTTTGGGGTACGGTCAGTTCACCGGGAGGATCACCTCTCATCATATTGCGGGAGGGACTTTGGGCATATTAGCCCAAAACAAAGAAAGATAAATATCTTTTTAGCCTTTTGCGTATTTTCAAATTTTTCACTCTTGGATATAGAACATGTAAACCTAAAAACTTAATTCTCTATATTCTTTTTGCAGTTTGCAAACCTTAACTCTTAAGTTTTGTGCAATTATCCTAAATATTTTGATACACATGTAGTTCTTAAGGAGAGATTTGTAGGGCTTGTTCATGTGACGGAGACAACTTTATCTCTTAAAGTTTCCATTTATGATTTCTTCGCAAAGCATAACTTGAGTTTGGAACGGGTAAGAGGTTATGATAGAGCAAGAAATATGAGAGGTGAGTTCCATGAAAATTAATTTGGCTTATTACGTTCATTCTTTTTCTTACCAACTTCAATTGGTGGTTGTAGCGGTTGCACGAAAACGTTTTTTTTTTTTTTTTTTTTTTTTTGACGATATAGGCATTTTGATGAATTTGGTTTGTGATTTTTGCAAAAGAAAATATATTTTTCTAAAGGGGTACATGTGTGGGGTCCATTCGAAAGAAAATACATAATTTAAATAAATTCCTTAAAAAAATAATACATAAACATAAATTCCTTCAAAAATAATACTAAACAACTTCCTACTAAATCTATGCTCCACCATCAAGATTAAATTTGAAACTTTCACAATCAATTATCTTTAATACAATATTGTTTCTACAAATCATATTTTTCATAAGAAATTGAAAGTTTGTTTTGAAACTTAAATGTTATCGCTGCTAGAGAATTTTCAGATTACTACCATCAATAATTTGAGATCTACGAATAAAGAGGGAGATGGTGGATAGGTTGAGGGCACCGAAAAAAATGGTGGACAAGTTGCTCAACTCTTACTCCAGCACTGCTCAACTCTCCTGTCAGCTTCTTGTATCTGTCAAAAGTCTGAGACATTCTTTATTCTTTTAAAGCTTTGAAGTTTTCATACTGCTATTTGAGAAGAGCTTTCTTGTTCTTCTTTGTGTTCTTTGTTCTACTAAATCTCTTCTCAAGACTTTGCATTTTCATATTCTTCAAATTGAGATTGGTATTCATTGGGAATAGTAATTAGAAGAACACTAAGAGCTTTGATTTCAGTTTGTTTCTCTCTTCTTTCCACCAACATAGTTCTCTATACAACGTATATTGAACCATTACCAAAAGAAAATCTATTTTCTATTTGATTCCATATTTCATGTGAGGAAGGGAGAAACATAATAGACTTACCAATTAAATCAGAAGTGGAAGTCATTGGCCAACTTATCACCATATTACTGCATATTTCCCACATTTTTGTATTTGAAGGATTGTTAGCTGACTTGATTATTGTTCCATTTACGAAACCTAGCTTTCGTTTGGTAGACAAAGCAATCTACATTTTTCTTTCCATAATCTGTAATTCAGAGCTCCATCTAGCTTTTCTCGAACAGGTAATGAACTAGTTCCATCAGATGGATGAAGATATAGAGGATTTTAAAAAATTGCAGGATCCATTTCAAATTTGTTAATGAAAATCAAATTCGTTCAGGATTTATATGATTTGAAGCGTTTAATTTGTGCACGGAAACTTTGAATTGAATGAATTTTGGAATCTTGGTTATGCTAGAATAAGATCGCCATTGTTGAGCTCTGATACCATCAAGAGCAATAGCGAAACTGTGTTCATTTCAACTCACTGAATTGAATTACAAAATACAAGCTATATACAATCGTTCTAACATACTTGAATAGATATATAAGTTTGTATTGTTGGATAAGGCCTTTTGGAAACACACACACACATTCACAAATTTTTGAACCTTTTTTCGTGCATTACTCAAATGGAAAAGTTAGTGAATGGAAGCATACTTCACTAACTACACTAAAGGAAATACAAAACTATTTATATGCTATTCTACGTGATGAGATTGCCTATACTGGTCATCCCATGTAGTCGTGTCGAAAAAAACCGAAACCGAAAAAAAACCTAAAACCGGGTTTGACCAAAACCGGTTCGAGAAATGAGGATTCAAATCGGGTTGGGACCGGTTTATGTGGAACCGGTTTGTGGAACCGGTTTGTCAAACCGGTTTTGAAGTTGCTGTAAAAAACCCAATTTCTTTAGCCACGTGTTTGAAGGGTATAGGTTTCAGATTGGAACACTTTAATGAAAACCGATTTTGACATCTTTTGATCCCAATTTCTTTAGCCACCATCTCAAACATCCCAATTTGTTTTGCCGTCAAAAATCACAACTCAAAAATCCCAATTTCTTTTACCTGAAGAACGGCAACTCAACATCAGAAGCATCACGAGAAACATTTAAAACCTCGTATGGATCTCTACGAAGAACGACAGCGGCGGAACACCAGCAACTGAAGATGATGCAGCGGCGGAACCCCAACAACTAAAGATGATGATGATGTCCCACTTTCTACCTTAGAATCTCCCATATTTATTTTTTTCTTGTTTGTATCTATTTTTTCAAACAAGTGAATTTAAAGATGTATATATTATTTGGATCTGCTCAGACTTTGGGGTATCGGATCGGGTTGCATAAAACGGTTTGGAACCGGTTTTTGGACCCGAACCGGTCCCAAACCGAACCGAACCGGTTTCAGTGGGTCGTGATTCTTGGTAAGGAAAACCGGTTTGAAACCGAACCGGTTTTTGGCAACCGGTTTGGATGGTTTGACCAAAAACCGGTTCGGTTTTCAAACCCGGTTAGGTTTCCGGTCAAACCCGATTTTGACATCTCTAATCCCATGCACTACTAACAATACCCAACTAAGTCCACTACTTTACTCCTACTAAATCTGTCAAGAACACCACAATTAACTTTAAATGACCAAATCATAATCTATTAAAATATTCTACGGAACTCGATCCATGAGTCATAAACTAAACCCGATTAACCAAACATGTATCTATATATATCTCTAACAATCTCTCACAGCTTGTTTAGTAATTATGAGTTATATGTGATCATTTTCTAATTTTTATATGTCAGAGTTAAAGAGGTTCAGTGAGTTATATCCTTAAGATTTTGATAGTTTTGAAAGGATAAAATTTGAACATGAACTTGACTTTAACTATCACAACATGCAAAATGATTAAAGTTTTCTAACTTAAAAGGTATCACGAATCTTGATAGAATGAAGGTGGGGAAAAAAACATAAATCTTATCGTTTGGTATGTTGTTAAATAAAGCTAGCATTGGTTTTACCCGTTTTAACCGTAGTGGTTGAGATCGAGATGGTTTCCGGCCATGAAGCTTGTATAAAAAGTTACCCCAATGTTAAGTATATATGTTGACTCGTTGTGGTTTAGTTGCCTTTATGATGTTAATTTGTTGTTGTTTGTTGTTTTCTGGTTTTTGCAATTTCTTTTTTGTTCGGTATATAGTTTAGCATATATTGGTTTTTTTGGGGTAAAGAGGACAACGCCCCGGTTAAAAATTAGCATATATTGGTTTTGCCTGCTTCAACCGCAACGATTAATAAATGCTTTTGAGCATGAAGCTTGTAAAGAGGGATTAATTTGTGCAGCCGAATTGTTGATACATTCTTAATTGCAAGAATCCTTTCTTTAGGGTTCTTATTTAAAAAGGTTTGCGTTAGCAAAGAGGGAAAAGATATAAGGGTATAATGAGTATTTCAAGTTTTCGTTTTAGGAATGATTGTTGGAAAAAAGAAAAAACCTATAGAGATGATAAGTCCAAAAATCCACAAATCGACAATTTTTGTAGTTTACTCCATTTCTTTATATGTTTGTTATATATAATGGAAGAAGCATATAATTAAACAATTTTTTTTTTCTATAAACGAGTTGAGTTGAGTTCGAACTAAACACATCATCATCTAAAAAACTAAATTAAACGGGCTAATATTATATAATTAAACAGGCTAATACTTTAAGTTTACACGATATTAATGTGAAACAAAGTGTTATATTAATTATTGAAGAAAACTCATAAGATAGTAAAAAAGATGTTACCAAAATGTTATTAATTATATACTCAATTCATATTCATATTCATACATAAATATAAAAGACAAACATACAACTTTTAAGTAGATGAAATAAATTGGTAGCATATTGTTGATTAATTAGATCCATAAGAAAAGAAAAGAAAATGGTATTTTAGTCTTTTTAAGTGAGAAAAGGACCGTCGGTAATAAAAAAAAATATATCTAAGGGATGATTAATTCTAAAAAGAAAAAGGTAAAAAGATCGTTTCGTGAAAAACAAACCAAACACAACAATAACTCAAATTAAAAATGTATTAATTTATCTACTATCAACAACAAAAACCAACATAAAAACCAACTAGTTCAATCTTAAAGTATATATAAAATTACATAAAGATGATATTATTATTCTTAAACTGTTACCGCATGTTATTCGTTAATTAACATCGGTTTTCAATCCGGACCGTTGATCTTGCTTCTTGAACCAAAGCTGTTCTTGCCGAGACTATACTATTGTTTCCTAACTTGGAATCAAAGACAGTGCAATCTATCCAGTCTTGAAGTAGCTCTTCTTGTCCCCATATGTCTGGTATCCAAACCCGACCCGCCATTTCAACTCGGTGTCGTTTTAGCCTATCCCTTCCACTCTCCTCCTCCACCACCACCGGTGGTTGTTGTTGTTGTAGTTGTGGTGGTGTAACATGGTGGTCATTGGTGGCTGTGGTGGTTTCAAGATTAGGGTTTTTGTGGGTGTCCATAGTTTTTGTTTTTGTGTAGAATTAGAATGAAATGGTTTGTGAAGAGATATGTGAGTTTTGTGCGGTGTATGTGTTTTGTGGTGTGTTAAGGTGTGTGTTAATGCACGTCGATTTATGTCTATTTTGTGTATGGCTTTTGAAAAGTGTAGGTGTCGTTTACTATCTACATGTTGATGTATTTATATTGCTATAGAGTAAATTACAAAAATCGTCTCTTTAGTTTGGTTAGAATTGTGAATCGGGTCCCCGGGTTCCGTTTATTAGACTCATCTTTGCTTTTTAGAGTTCTTTCTTTTACGGGTATAGTTCGGTGAAATGAAATCAATATAATACGTTTATGTGCTCTTGAAAATTTGGTGAAAATATCGATTTTCACACACCTTGAAGATATATAATATATGATGTTGTCCAACCCGATTACAGTTAAGCGATTTGGAATATATATAGTATAGAAGTAACGTTGAGTGTTTAAATATTGTCACATGTTATTTGGATGCTTTTTTTACGTGTTTTATCTCTCATATATTGATTGTGAGACCAGGTGTCATATACTTTTTTATATACGAGGAGAAACTTTGATGTTCAAGGGATTTATGTCCATTTATTTAATATAGATGGAACCTGACGTACAACTTTTTGACCAAGTATTATAAATGTTTTTATCAAATTAGGTTTTTAGTGTGAGTATGATTCGATTTAGTTATGACCCAAAACTAAACTGATAACCTAACCAATCGATTATGGTTATCAACAGTTCGGTTGTTAACTATAAATCTTGATTAGGTTTACCGTTATTTGGGATTTGGCTGCAAAGAAACACATTATATTAAATATATTCATGACAAAGAAAGTTGAAATTAAAGAGTTGAAAATGCCTATATGTTCAGAGATAGAGCTATTTTATCACGGAATTAGACTTGCTATTAATGTTGGTTTATCTAGTCAGTCGTGTTAGGTATGTCACTCAAACATTATGCTGATATTAATTCTTTAGAGTCACAATATGTCAAATATTACGTAGGTTTTTATTTTACATTAATAAAAACGTATAGATTTGAAATTCAAAACTATAAATATTACATCAGATTCTAGCACACCGTTGAAAATATTCGAATTATAACAAATAAATCTTCCTTTTCGTAAAGAAACTTATTTAAAATCACATTTTAGGTTTCTATTTTAATAAATTTATGATTTTGAAAACTTATTTAAGAACACATTTTGATATAATGTTTTCTATTCATAATTAAGTTATTGTACAATTCTAGGTTAGAGTATTTAATATATCTAACCAATAATATCTATATATATTTATTTCCCATCGCCATTGTGGGGATGTATTTGGATTTTTATGAGAATAGTATTGATTTGAAAGAAAAGAAGTTTTAAATGTTATGATTTTTTTCTTTTGGCCTATTACATGAATTGAATGGTCAAGAGAGAAGGGTAATAGGGTATTACTGGAATTTCATTATCAAGAATCGAAATCTATCACAAAATTAATACCTAGACAATTGAAAGTTTGATGACGTATATTAGTACAAAATAATGACTAGTAGTTGCCTTGTCTTTTCTTTGATTGAATCTTGTCTAATTACATCGAAGGCAATGGTTATGCCCATTTCCTATATAATTATCCCCAATCCTGATCCACTTGGGTCTCATTTATAATATATGTGTGTCATAGATGGAACATTTTTTTTGTTTTTTGTTTTCTTTTGTCTTTTTGTGGTCGTTTTTTAATTTTTTAAATATCGTAAAATAACAAACATTATACATAATTTAATGAAAAAATAAATTGTGTATTAAACTACAAATTCGTACTCTATTATTCATATGTTTTGTATAATAAAAAACAGTATAATGATGTAACGAACAAATAAATTATGTATTAAAATGCTATATCCGTCTTCTATTATTTACATATTCGGTATACGCAATCTGTCGACTTGAATAAGTTTTCCCATTCGAACGTGTTCCCAATTGCGAACCTTCTCCATTGTGGATGATTTTCAGAGAGTGGACTATTTTCATCTAACGTCAAATTAACAAAATGATTATCCGTTACATGTAAGATCACTATTGGACAAAGTTAAAGGTTAAATTTGTATTTAAAATGAAAGAGTTAAAACGAAAATAGTTAATTATGATGTTATATGACATCATCATTTTGATCTATGGGTAGGGGTGACCAAAAAAACCAAGAACCGGCTAGAACCGAAAAAACGGCCCGCATTTGGATCGGAACCGAACTGGACTGGCTATGATGGTCCGGTTATCGGTTCTCAAAAATACTCAAAAAATAAATCCGGCCGGTCCATGGTTAAACCGGCGGTTCAGCGGTTCGAACAGAAAAGTTAACTTTTTTTCTTAATACATATCCTAATTTTTTTTAATATCGGGGCTAGTTGAACATATATGTGTATATACCTATTATTTTTATTAACTTTGCAAATTTAAAGCTGTAAAGGCGATCTCACGTAAAGATAATGTTATGTCTTCCTATCATATAGTTTTATTGACTTTCAGCTGTTAATCTATATAGTTTTTTAATTTATTAATAAGACATATACAACAACTCATATTGATGATTAAGACATAACATTCAACTCAATGTAAATATTTGATTAAAAAATTTATCATAGTAAATGCACAAGATGAATGAATAAACAATTTACGTTTTTTGTTTTTACTATTCGTATTAGGTTTCGTTTTAGTTTTTTACTATGGCTATTACGTATTTACGTTTATGATTAGTAATTCGATATGATTATTTTTTGTGTTGCTTATCATTTAACCTACTTTTTTCTTAATCTTTGCATGATTTTTTTTCCTTTTTAAATTGAATAACCTTTTTTATTACTATGTTGTGTATTGTGTGAGGTATTAAAACCGAAATGAACCGAAAAACCGAAAAACCGACTAGAAACCGAACCGGAAATGACACGGAAAAAGCGGTCCGGTCCTCGGTCCACCGTTTCTTGATTTTTTTTGTTTCGGTCCGGTCCGGATTTTACCGGTTCGGTCCGGTCCGTGTCTTTTGAACACCCCTATCTATGGGTGTAAAATTAATCTTAAAATCTATCTAATGGTCTATATTTTGATATGTGACTTTTAATGCACATCTTTTAATATATATTATTATAGATAGCAGTTGAGAGTTTTTTTTAGCCACAGTCTATAGAGTTGTGGTTATCAATTGCTTTCCGTATTATCTCCTCCCTAATTACATATTTCGTAAACTATATAATTATATTATTTACATAAAAAATAGAGATATAAAAAAGATATATGAAAACGTAGACGTAAACAATTCTTTCTTCATTTCCATTCATATGAGAAAATGCTCCTAGATAGATATATTTATTTGTAATGTGTAGGTACGAAAACTTAAGAAAAATAAAATAAGACTGGAATTTTATAATTTAATATTTTTAAATGGGTTAATTATTTATTTCGTGGGCTAATTGATTTAATAAATTAATTTAACAAAATAACAAAACAATAAGATAGTTTTTATGTTAGAAAATATTGTATATATTAAAACATTTTATACAATTGTGTGTAAACTATGATGTGTTTATATTCACCAAAATATTAATAAATATATTTTAAGGTATTTTTTTTTTAAATAAGTTTGATTATTGTTAAATATATATTATTCTCTTTATCAAAAGTATCTTTAATTTAAAAAATAAAAATTTAAGAAAAACGAAAGAATCATATTATATATTCGCATTTCCTTGATAAATCATTTCCTTGTATACATACATTTTTTTTTAGATATATAGATATGTATGTATAGATATAGATAATGATGATGAAAATGTATAGAAAACCTATTGTTGTGGTAGTGTGAAGCTTCAACTGCCATTGAATGAAAAATAAATTAAATGGTTTTAGTTAGGGGATTATATAGATACATAGATATGTATGTATAGATATATATGTGTGATGGGGAAAAATGTGACATAAGTGTTATGATAGGGTAATGACAAGCTAGGGAGGTAGGGGATTTGGACATGTAGGTAGGATAGGGGGTTTCATTAACATGACCCTAACATTGAATTATGCAATATGACAGATTCATCAAAGGATGTTATTATTTAGAAAAAGAAAAAAAAATTACATTTATCATGTTTTATATGAATTTCTAAATCCGTCTCTTTCAATTAGGGTTTGAAATGAACCGAATGTTTAATAAACCGTTCAATGAATCGTTCGTTCGAAAGTTCATTTATGTTTGTTTATTTATCAAATAAACGAACACGGATACAATATTTTGTTCGTTTAACTAAACTGACGAACATGAATAAGACTATGATCATTTATTTATGTCCATGAACATTTGTTTATTTGAGTTCATTTAACTACGTCCATAAATGTTTGTTTATGTTTGTTTATTTACAATTATCATGTAAACTATAAAATATAAATATAATTAAAAAACTTTATATTAAATTTATTTATTTTCCATAGATCAATATTTAATTACTTGAATAAATATTGATAATTAAATAAGTGTTACTTGTAAATGATATAAACTCCAATTTTTGAATATTTGGGTAGTTATTTTTATATTTTTTGATGTAATTATTATATGTTTGTTCGTTTATAGTTCGTTTATGTCCGTTTACTATTCATTTATGTCCGTTTAACACTTAAACGAACGAACAAACTTATTTTTAAACGAACGAACACGAACAAGAAATTGCGTTCGTTTAACCGTTCGTGTTTGTTCGTTTTTCAGCTTAAAGTTAAACAAACGAACATGAACAAGCCATATTCGTACGGTTCATTTATAGCCCTACTTGAAATATGTATTTTTTTCCGTTCAGACCAATAGAGATGCTCACTAACCCGAATATACAACTTGGGCTGTAGATCCAACCATTACAATCAAAAAGTTGCATCACTTTAGCTTTGAGGATTTGGAATCCTCATATGCCATTCTTATGGTAAACTTAAAGCGGTCATGAGCCAAGAGTAGAAATTCGTTCGAACCAAAAATACTCAATAATTATAAAGTGAACCATTCGTTTTCTAAAAGGACTTCACAATGATTCTACATCCGTATGTACGAATATTTTGTTGTCCGTCATTTATAATGCTTTCGAGAAGTTTTAAACATTTACCTAAACCGACCCGATTTTACAACTAATTAATAATGAACAAACTTTTCTTATAACAAAAAGAATAAAATCCTTTAAGTGTTATAACCAACCAACCAATGAGATGAAAAATAAGAAATGAAATGCTAAGCTTGATGATATATATTTTATAATCATTTTAGTTCAAGTTAATTACATTGATTCGCACAGTTTACTAAGGGGTGTTTGTTTCGGCTTATGTAATGGGTTTATGAGGTTATGTAAATTTTGATAAGCTCATAAGCCCAATTTTTTCGGCTTATGAGCTTATCAAGTTGAGTTTATGAACTTAAATAAACCATAAGTTCAACTTGATAAGCTTATCAAATTTTACATAAGCTCGTAAGGCCGTTATATAAGCCAAAACAAACACCCGTTAAGCATCTCCAATGTGGCTTTACAAAAAGGTTTATACAATATAAAAAGTTCCATGTTTTTCTTAATCATAACTAAAATGTCCTAAAAAACATTTTACTCCTATTATTCTTTTCCTTGCCATTTTATATATTTCAACAAAATATTAACATACATATTGCAATATAATCGTCGAAATATGATATTATCAAGAACGTTTTTTCAAAAAAAAAAGTTAAAACTTGCTTTTTAATATTTAACCAATCAACCTAAAGTATAGAAACTAACACAAATGAAAAAGTAGATTAACAGATAATTAACCCTTCTAACTTTCTAGAATTACGGGCGGTGTCAAAAAAAATTTCAAGTGGGTTCATGATTAAATTTTAGTTATTTTTGTATGTAAAATCAATGGATATATACAATAACTAAGACTAAACTTATACAAAAAATCCTAAAAAAATCTAATTCAACGAGTACGATTGAACCTGATCAGGTCAACGTAGCTCCGCCCAAGCCTAGAATCGAAAATTAGAAAAGTTTTGAAATGACAGAAAGATGAATATGTGGGGGACATTATTATGTGATGGTTACTTCAACTACCATATTACCATTACTACTTGTTGGAGATTCTTGTCCTTTAATTTCTATCAAAAAATCTTGCTACCATTCTCCTCCTACCACTTCTTTTTCTGCTCATTAATCACCCTAATTCATCACCAATTTAATTCAATACTTCATGTTAGTCGGTTTTCTAAATTCTTGCTAGTCGGGTTGTTTTAATATATATGCCGGTTCTAAAAATAAAAAGAAATCAATACTTCATCAACATAATATATGTTCAATTCAACTTGTTGTATTTGACATGTTTGCGGATTTTATAATGTGTAATTCACCTTTGATAAGCTAATGAAGTACAAAGTAAATATGTCGATTTTATACGTAACTGTCACATAAAACTGTGATATAAGACGACTTATTTCATTCCTACATACCAACCAAACACGAACATATACTCGTAAAATATCTAACCTCTAATTTCAAACAATCTTTGCAAGAGTAAATATATAGTTGCTATCCACTTTGCAGTATGCAGCTACAACCTTTCATTTGGTAAACACAAGTTGCATAATAGCAATAATCTTCTACCTACACAACCATATATTTAATATATCACAAGGGCAAAACGATAAATTTATGCTCGTGGGAAGCGTGAGCGTCCTTTCTTCCTTAGAAACTCTGGGATTTCTACTGAGCCACCTTCTGTATAGGCTGGTGATCGTCGATTCATTCCAATATCTGCTTGACCGCCCTGCATTTTGAGGTACTTTATGATTCTATTGATTTATAACTGTTATAAAATACCCAAAATACGCTTAATTTTTATATTATTTAGTTCTGGAGGGAAGAGGAGCGACAAATGGCAGGTGTAATTTGAAAAGGATCTTAAAATTTGCGTAAAAAAACAGAATTCTACAATCAAAATAGTACTTGAAGAGCTGAAGTAATACCTGGATATTTCGCCCGTCACTTTCTTCTTGTGGTTTAAACCCGGTTGCTATAAGAGTTATGCTAACCTGAGCCAAGAAAAAAATGACACGTTTAATATTTGGACAAAAAATGACAAGCAATTTAAGTTGGACTAAATAATGTTGTTTAAATTTTTGAATCAAGCAATTTAGTAGCTTGTATGCAATGCCAACTTTCGACTCATTAGGGTTTTTTTCTAGCACGTTGACCTGGTAGAGATAAAAGATAGCCCAATAACAACTCATTCATAAGTAAATGATTTGACATTGACCATCTACGAATAATTAAGTAAATTGTGAAAACATACTTGACCACTTATCGATGGATCAATAACGGCTCCAAAGATCAAGTTAGCACTTGGATCCACAAGATCATATATGACCTCCGCTGCAGCATTCACCTGCAATGTGCCATTTAAGACCAGATCAATATGAATTGTAATCGACCATTTTAGTTTACTAAAGTAAATTGGCAACTACATCGAAATAGTACCAAAATTCAATGCAACATTTCTGTTTTCTAAGAAGACGTAGAAGTTCCAATCAAAAATACAAGTTGGCCTATTAGCCATTAGCCATTAGCAATCCATAACAAAACGCTGGTAACGCGGACTTCTCTATATTGATTTATTTTCTACTTTAATATTATTGGAGGGTATCTTAATTTTTATTTAATATTCAAACCTTTTCATTAAACTATATGGATCGGTCAAATGTTGCATTTTCTTCGCCTTATATGGTGATAATGAACATGTACCAAAATGGAATTTAAATATGAAAATGGACATATAACAAATATGCTAACACCATAGCTTCTAGTCTAAAAAAACTTATCTAAATCTGAACGATAATGCAGATAGATATTTAACGACGAGCAACATACAGATATAGATATTTTCTGCTTTAAGACGTATGGTTTTCGAACTAATATCTGATAATTAGTATTTCATGTTTGGATATACATATTCTGTTTCTACTTGTCTTTCTTCTTCAACTGTTCCTATCGAGACAAGTTGAAATTTCACTCTTTTTGCCACAAAAGTTATTTAAATAATCAAAATTTGCGAAACAATCAAACGATTGATTATCAAAACACTGTCTCTTATAGCTCATTTTATTCCAGATGATTGTGTCATTCTGATTATAAAGGGTCACGTGATCACTTTCAAAACACAAATCCAAACACCCCCATAGACCGATATATAAACATAGATACACATGAGTGTTTATACAGACAGAGAGTAAGGGAGAAACCTCAAACAATGTCAAATCACTGCCACCGGTTATATTCCACACAATCCCTGTGGCCCTCTCGATACCAAGATCTAGCAAAGGTGACTGAATCGCATTCAACGCAGCATCTCTTGCCCTAGTCTTCCCTATGAACAAAAAGAAAAAAATTAATGGACCATGAAATCAAGCACCTCAATAAACTAGTTTTTATAGAGTTATCTAATAGAAAATTAAAATTTCTATAAACCTAATTTGAGACTTCTATTTCCACGTCACAAACCGTCACAACTTTAAAAACGATTATTTTGGTCATTTTATCTATTAATTTAGTAAATTAACGAGATTTTGCCCTACAAATAAACATCTAATGATATGATTATTACAAATTCAAACACCAAACGAACAACCAAACGTTATTTTCTATGAAACCTTTATAACAATTAGTTTTTAGGATCTGATTATTCAATATCGCCTTATCACTTTCAAAATGCACATCCAAAAAACAACCAAAATAATAATATGTTTATAATAAATAGCTTTCCTACTAACCTGTTGCGGTTCCTATCCCCATTAATGAAGAGCCTGCATTTGCCATAATGGCTCGTACATCAGCAAAATCAACATTAACCAGACCCGGTATCTGCAAGTTTATGCCAACTTATTTAATCTTTATATAAAATTACAACAAACTTGATTACTTTTTAACAATGAAACATTGATTTCATACCGTAATTATATCTGAAATACCACGAACACCTTGTCTTAGAATATCATCAGCAAGATTAAAAGCCTCGGTTACAGGGGTAGAAGGGGAAACCGCAGTCAACAATTTGTCATTTGGAATTACAATAAGAGTGTCAACATTTTCCCTCAACGAAGCAATTCCTTCTTGTGCTTGCACCGCTCTTCTTCGACCTTCAAATGAAAACGGAGTTGTCACAATACCAACTGTCAAGATCCCCATTGACTTTGCAACCCCAGCGATTACAGGGGCCCCACCAGTACCCGTTCCCCCACCCATCCCCGCCTGCATAAAATGAAAAATCGGTAAATTCAGGTAATGATTGCAACTTCAAGTCGCAATAATTGCTTTAGACATATATCCAAACACCCCTCATTAATCAATGCCAATATATCGCAAGTGTATAGATAAACTATGTCAGCTTGCTACATAGCTACAGTTGAGATTGGAATTATCATATTTTTCATCTTGGAGATCCCAATTTCAACTTCAAAAAAATTTCAAGATTTTTCAATATTTACTTGCTCCATTTTTTTACGTGAATTGCATCAATCGAGGATTCCCACAAACCAAACGCGATCTTAGGAAATGAGCTTTAGTTAATTTTAAAATTTTTAGCCAAACCAGTCAAAAGTAGAATCATCCTTTGTAAACAAACCCCCTTTTTAACTTTGAATCCTTTTGCAATATAATTATTTCCTCCTAAAAAGCGTGAGTTGGCTCTATATGGAAAGATGCAACTCTCGTAGCTAAAAAACGCTATAAAATATGGTTGCATTTCATATAACTATATAGATGTTAATATTCCAATTTGGTCACGCTTTAGTTAACAAATAAGTTTCATGGTTTCATAATGCAATGGTCTAACTGTTTAAGTTGCATCTTTGAGGCATCAAATGGCATCATTTATCGTTATTATCTCGTTTTCAGCTGGTAAAAACTACGACCTTTCTAATCACATAGAAGTAACTATATGCATTTACAAAAGGATGTTTCGATTTGTGCTTAAACATTAATTATCTGATAATTGCCATTTAAGGTCACAAAAATTAGTTTAGATGATTATCAGTTTCATACGGGCAAAAACAAAACTCGCCATCGAAGGGTAAAATAGAATCACCTATTTACCTCCTTCTTTTAACCCAATTTAAGAGACTTTTGCTCCCATTTCACAAAACTCACTTTTTGTTACAAAAAGACATTTATGGACATTTTATTAATTCCTCAAATAATCAAATTTTACCAAGCACCCAAACAACTGATTAATAGAACTTCAAACTACAGAAGCACATCCAACATGAATTTGCTCGTTTCAACACAGCTTATTATCTGATTCTGATTATTCTCGCTATAACATAACCACACTGAAAAAACACACCCAAAAACTCCCCAAATATATCAAAAGTAAGCAAACTTACAGTAACGAAAACCATATCTGAACCATAAACCGCTTCTTCAATAGACTCTCTACTTTCTTTAGCAGCATTCATACCAACATCCGGATTCCCACCGGCACCAAGCCCACGTGTCAACTCTTCCCCAATCTGCAACCGTTGTTCAACAAAAACCGGAGACATTCTCAAAGCTTGAACATCAGTATTCACAATCCAAAACTCAACACCTTTCATCGCACTCTCAATCATTCTATTAACCGCATTCGACCCACCACCACCAACACCAATTACTTTAATCTTAGCCTCATTATAACCACTAGAACTACTCGACTCCCTCAAAATCTCCGTCACATTCGGATTAATCACCGTACTATTATTCCCCTCACCTCTAAGCATCGAAACCTCCGGATGCAAGTTCATAAACTGATCTTTATTATTAAACTGATTAATATTATGCGAATTCGCCATACATTTAACTTGGGGATTATAAGCAAGCTTATGAGTACTACTTAAAAACCCATTTTTATCATCAACCATCTTCAAAGAATTCATTCTCCCACCAAAAACAGTTATAACCCCCATCGAATTTCGGGTTTCTAACGGAATCAATAACGGGGATATACATGTTGCCATTTAGGGTTATTCAAACCTGTAATTTCAAGAAACACATAAATAACATATGGGTACAATTAATTTGCAAAATTAAAACCCTAATACATTAAACTAAATTAAACCCATTAAAAAAAACCCTAAATTTCAAACTGGGTATGTGCTAAAATGTGATTAAATTAAGTAATTAAAGATAAAAACCTGAAATTTTTGCTTGAGCAAGAACAGAGTAGCAGAAAAGAAAAGAAAAAAAAAAGGTGTAATATCTGGTGAGAAAGAAAAGGTCTTAATCTTTGGTTTGTTTTCAGAGTATTTGTTTAAGTGTTTTTCTAACTTGTGCACTAAGGCACATGTTAACATCATTTTTAAATATTAAAAATACAATCAAAAGTATTAAAAGTTAAGAAATCAAAAAAAAAAAAATACTTTTTGATACTTTTGATTGTATTTTTAATATTTAAAAATGGTGTTAACATGTGCCCTAGGGCACAAGTTAGAAAAACACTTGTTTTAATTTGTTATGATTAATTAAAGAGTGTTTGTTTTGACAAGGAGCGTTTGTTTCGGCTTATGTAACGAGGTTATAAGTTTATGTAAATTTTGATAAGTTTATATGTTTAATTTTTCTGGCTTATCAACTTATCAAGTTGAGTTTATAAGCTTAAATAAATTATAAACTCAACTTGATAAGTTCATACGTCATAAAAATTAGGCTTATATGCTTATCAAAATTTACAAAAATTCATAAATCCACTATATAAGACGAAACAAATAAACCTAAAAGGATTTTTGGAAAATGATGAAACAAACAATATATATGTCACATGGTATATGGTACCCTTATCGCCCAAACCTACAATTGGTTGGCTACCCACATTTCTTTTTCTTTATTAAAATTGACATCTTATTTGTCTTACTTTGCTAATAATTCGATAATCAAGTTGATATTTCATTGTCTAGTGTATGTAATGGTTTAATTTTTCGGGTATAAACACAATCTCATGTGGAAACATATATAGTGAATGTCGACGTATATGAAGGTTGATAAATTATTGTATATTAACGTTTAGTTTTGGAGTCGAGTGTTATTACGATAATATGTTGGACATCTAGGGCTAAATATTAGTCATAAGAATTGGTACCATATACAATGTAGCAAATTGTGACGCGGATGACGAATTATCGTTTGACCCAGTTTGATAATTCTATGATAATGAATCTTGGTGTGTCTAGTATCAAAGTTTCCATGTTGTGGCCTCTTGATTAGGCATCCTATCCCATGATCGTGATCGGATCATGTGACTCGAGTGTCGGTCGGATTTAAATTGAAACATCATGTGTTATTTTATATGTTGGGTTATGTTGTCGTAGGTCCGGGTTGACCCAACATTCCAAACCTACCACCAGAACCCGAGCAAAGAACAAACGAAAGAATAAGTTAAAAGGCCAGAATCTTTTTATCCAATGGATAATAGGATGAGACGTCAAAGGAACACCTAATTATCTGGCATAACTCCTATAAATAAAACAGGTAAATGTTTATTGCACATTGAATGCTCCGTACTTAATAACATTTACTTATATCGAACCAAGTACTAATTCTCACATCCGAGTTGGGTCAGGGGAACAATTCCCCGCCCAACCCGGTTCTTGGTCTTAATGCATGTGGTTCGAGTCAAGATACCTCGTTACTTGAAAATTACTAAGGAATGATCGGAGACACAAGGTCCGACTTAGTAAAAGCCCTTATGCGGTTTGGTTGTAGCAACAAGCAAAGTATCGACAGAAAAACTCATAAATAAAAAAAGATACGTTTGGATAGTAAAGCTTTTAGCTTTTATTTTGAAAAAAAAGCTTCAAAAAACTCCAAAATGAAAAGCTACTTTCAGTAGCTTTTCTAAAAGAAAAGGCTCAAACTTTTAGCTCTAGCTCGTATCTGCAGTGATTTTAAAACTATATAGTTGGGTAGAAAAAGTTCTAGAAGATAAGGGGATCGAGTTTAGGGGGTCCTTCGGTATGAGGATCGGGAAGGAATCGTCAAGTCTTTTTTGGCTAGACAAACGGGTTGGGAACTTCAGAGTTAGTGTAAAGTTCCTTGAAATTTTCATCTGGAACCTGATAAATGGGTTTTGGTAAAGAAATGATAGATGAAAACCTTGAAGACTTGATGAGTACATTATTCGTTGCAATTGGGAATAAGTAGGATGGTCGAAGAAAATTTCAAATGGTAATTGTGGCACGGTTGGTGAAGTCTTATCGCACGAAGGTCACAATAGGTTATCAAGCATGGCAAGATTAACATGGCAAGCGGTAGCATGAATTACGATTTATTTGATTTGAAGGAGTGTGAAACAATGTCGTTTCTTTAAACGAAAGTTAAAACAATTGATAATGCAATATCTATAAAGAGAGAGGCTACCCGTTTGCATGCAAACAACAAAATCTATAATCTATAATGACTATATAATTCACACGAGATTCAAACATAGGCAAGTAGAACTTCTACAGGACATTCGACTATACATTCCCCCGACAGATTCCCCTTCGGACACTTCTTTATCCCTTCGTTTTTAAATAAAACGAAACAAACGGAACCACCTGTGATATGTCCTCTATTATTCAAACACTATATAGTTTAAGCAATAAACAAAAAGGTACTCATATCGCTCGTAGTCTATTGGGCAATCAGATTGGACAACTCGAGGTTCTCCTCAACATCCTGGACTTCTCTTTCGCTTTATGAGATATTGTCATGGATTTCATCCTCATTTCTTCATAAAACTGCAAAAAAGTCTCCAAAACTTCAATTACATTTATAAGAAATAAAACAAGTTTAACATGGAAATACGCTCTAACCTGTTGTTTCCTTTTTCTCTCTATTTCCGCCTGTTCGCCATGAAAAACACGGAGTATATGGTTACAATTTGATAAAACTCGAAACATAAGGGGAAACAGGTAAAAATTCAAAACCATTGGGTTCTTACAAGAGCTTGTTTGAGTTGAGCATTCTCCTCTTTTAACATGTTCAATTCTGCCTCCAGTTCAACCGTGTAAGCCTGCGTTAATCGGGACCCCAAAAAAAGTCATTAAAATCGAGCAAGTTTAAAGATTTTAACGGTTCAAAGTGAAAACTATAAAAGTACGTAAAGTACCTGTTTCCTAGCTCGGGACCTTGCAGCCGACTCTCGATTCTTGATCATCCTTCGTTGTCGCCTTTCCACCACTTTCTCCACAGGACCATCAATTATCCGTTTCCGGTTGCTCCTTATGCCACCCATATCTAACCCATATTGATTCCCACTATCGAGCTGACTAGTAGCCATTCCATCGGAAGATGCAGGACTAGCCGGGGACCCCATTCCCAAACCTTGTCCATAACCACCCCCATTTCCCACCATGCCGCCATATGCAGGCGGCTGTGGTTGGTAGGTGCCGCTCCGTTTTCTGCCTCCTGGATAACCCGGTACATATGATGAGATAGCAGGGGGACCAACACCTGCACCGAGCCCCATCATGGGCCTTACCATGTGAGTTGACCCTGGTGGAGGCCCGATAACGCGATTGTTTCCATTCGGGTATAAACCAAAAGGAGGAGGAACTTGTTGTTGAACCGAAGGAGCATTGGGATGATTAGTTTCCCGAACTACCCCTGCCTTCACTAAGAAATCCTCGAGTGTCATTTCTCCATAAGTAGGCTGGCGCTGTGTAGAACCTGGAATCTGATCATTGCTCGGTTGTTGATGTTCATGTTGTGTTTTCTGAATTTCTGACCAAACTTCATCAACTGTTTTCCGAGATAGCGGTCCCGGGAGAGTCAACGAGCCTTGTCTAGACAAACTTAATTGTCTAACTATCATATTTGGTTCGGCTGAACTATTGTTGATTCCCATCAAGAATTGTGCACTACTACTGGCAGCACCGTTAGGAGTCATGGTGGCAGAAGTGGTAGTGTTTCCTGCAGCGGTGGTAGTAGGGGTTGGGGCGGATGGAGGGTGGACTTGGCCATGAGCCTGGTTTTCTTCGGCGGTCCAAATGCTATTAAGAAACTCGTCCATATTCATTGACCCGAAATTCTTTCCACTTTCGTTAAGTGTGTGTTGAAACTCATCCAAAGTGAGTGAATAAATGGACGATTGGCGACCGAGTTGTGGCGTTAAAGCATTATGCCCATTGTTCCTAGACTGGTGTTGTTCAGATTGCAGTGGCGATTCGACTTCTCCAGGAGACATGATTTCCGACTCTAGAACCACCATTCGTTTATTTTTCTCCTACTAATTACAAGTGACAACGATCAGTCCGAAAATGAACTACATATAAACATCAGTCATTACATATTATAATGAACCAAAAAGCAAGAAACCACAATTGCACATTATAATGTCGAGCGCGTAACGGTTATAATGATTAAAACTATTCCAAGAAAAACCGAAAAACCGATCCTTATACATATAACACATAAAAACCCGGATATTATAAAAACTCGATCCTTATACATATAACACATAAGTAATTAACGAAACCGAAAAACCGTAAAACCCTAATCTTTATGCATAAAACATACCATGAATTCATTTTAGACACACAAGATAAGATATACAATTATAGACCTAGTACAACTTATACTATAACACTATTATGTTTTATTTGACACAACATCATAAGTTACACTAACAAGACAAGATAATAAAACATACAAAAGTATCAAGTACAATTCACATCACTTTTCTAAATTACACTTTTTGATTTGATCTTTTGATTGACATGTCTTAAAGCAATACTGTTTTATTACTTTCAAATACCCAAAATACCCTTTTCATACATAATCAAGATCTTTAAAACTTATTCATAACCAGAGAAAATCATATATATAATCACTTGAGAATTCAAAAATACCAAAATAATCATCTGATTCCGCCATTTTTCTCGCGCCATTTTTGTCGTCGTGAGATTGAAAATAATATAAATGATTGGTCAAAATTGGCGCGAGAAAAATGTCGCGAGGACGTTTATGACCACTCAATTATATTATTTCCAATCTCGCGACGACAAACAAAAATGCCGCTAGAAAAATTGGGGCGAATCAGATGATTATTTTGGTATTTTTGAATTCTCAAGTGATTATATATGTGATTTTCTCTCATAATTATCATAGTAAATTACATAATTTGTCACTTTTTATGTCCATTTTTTCACGTTTCGTCTCTAGTTTAAACCTTTTGCATAAACCAGCTAAAAAAAAAAAAAAAAAAAGCAAGATTTAAGTGCATGCATTATACCTTCAATGGTGGCAATAAGTAGATCTCAATAACAAATCTTTCCAAATTTACCCTTTTCAAACCAGCTCAAATTTCACAAATCTAAAAAATACCCAAAACACCCTTTACGAAACTGATCTCAAAGCAACAATCTTTACATATAAAAACTATATATATATATATAGAGAGAGAGAGAGAGAGAGAGAGTTAGAGAGAAGTTTGTTTGTGTTGAAGAGAATGGAAATGTGGGACCCAGATGAAGGGTAAAAATGTCAAAGAAATAGTGGTGCAGTGATCATGGTGAAATGTGAGAGGATGACTGCAAATTTCATGCAAAAGACAGCAATAGGAAGAGGAAAGAAGATGATAGGGTGATCGAGGGTATTTTAGTAATTATATAAATGTTTTGATTGACACGTCTTGGACAGGTGTCTGATTTGTAGCAGCCTCGTATTTTGGTGTGTGTCTGGTTTCGTTACACGTGTCCTGTAGTGTTCAGAGAGTATATATCGACGGCTTTTTTTATATAGATACGATGTGGTTGCTTACGCAGCCACCATTTAGTTTTTAAATCTTTTTTTGTTTTGTACGGGTTTTTTATTGTATTTGTTATTTTACATATATGATAGATATAAATCAGATCCGAGTTATCGAGGCTTATATTTATAATAAGCCGTGGGGAAAAAGTGCATGCCACCTCACCAACACTCCCCACAACACCAAAACTTCCCACAACATCAAAACTAGGCTCCCTCGTTGGCTCAAGCCGTCGTGCACTAGTGGGTCCACCTCAATTTAATTTTTTCATACAATTTAATAAAATAGAAAATAAACTTTTGAAATATAAAAATAACATTTAATTCATTAAAAAAAATACATAACAAAAAAAAAATACGGAATAAAAAAAAAAAAGAAAAAAGACGCAATAAAAAAAAATAGACGAAAAAAAAAAAACATAAACCGAATTCAAAAAAAAAATACATAAGTTTATTTTCCGAAATATAATGCGCGGGTCTTCCTCTTCAATTCCTCGATGCCCTCCGCGTCCTCCGGGTTCATTCCGCTAGTGTCGAAAGAAAGAATTTTTAAATCTTCATTTCTTTTTGCAATATCACAAACCGCGAGTCGTGCCGCTAGTTCACGATCCATTGAATCTTTTTTCTTTTCCCGGTCAATCAAGATTTGTTCTTCCATCAATTCGGCGACCCGGGCTTTGGACGAACAAGATGTGGCGGATGAGCTTGTTGAGGAGCGTTGGCTTTTTGATTTTCGTGGAGCCCCCGAAGGACGCGGTAACGCGTCGGGCCCAAACATTTCGGGCTCTTCGTCGAGGTCGATCACACGTCCGCGTGTTCGACGAGCTTTTGTCGACTCGGGGTTTTGCCACTTGTATTTGTCTCGCAAAAAAAACCACGCCTCACGATGTTTAAACTCGGTTTGAAATTGTTCTTTAAACATTTGGCAAACCCGACCATACATAAGCTCTTCATTTTCGCCACTTGCCAACGTGGTTTGTATTAGACTTATAGCATTGGACTTTAGATAGTTAGGCCCATGTATTGTATCTATATATATTTGTACGTTGCTTATGGTTTAATCATCAATAATACAACAATACTTTGCATACCATAATATGGTATCAGAGCCTAATGGGCTCCCCTAAACCCTAAAAAACATTCGATCCTATCCCTGCCAGTTTCTTTTATTCGCTGCTTTCCCAAAACCCTAATTAGGGTTCGCTGCTTTACACCACCACGCTGCTACCACTTGCTTTCGTTCCTACTGCTTGCTTACGTTGCTGCTATTGCCTTGCTGCTGTTACCTTGCTGCTATTACCGTTCGTTACCTTGCTGCTGCCACAGAATTCCGCTGATTTATCCGTGATCCTGCTCCTGCTTTGATCCTGCTGTTGCTGTTATTTTCTTGACGTTTGATCCTGCTGCTGCTCACTTCTTCACCGATTCTCCATCATGTCTGGGGATGATACCAATCGCAATTACGATAAAGTACTTACCATTACCAACATCAAAGCTTACATTCCTATTACCCTTGATCTTGAAGAACACAATTATGCCCATTGGAAGAGGATGTTCGAGATGCACTGTCTCACTTGGGACGTCGATGGCTTCCTAGATGGTACCATTCTTCCCAAAGGCACCACTGATCGCACTTGGCTCAAGATTGACAATCTCATACGCATGTGGATTTACAACACCATCAGCCAAAACATTCTTCAGATGGTCATGACAAAGGATGAAACCGCACGCACTTTATGGAAGGCACTCGACGACCTGTTTCAAGGCAACAAAGATGCCCGAACTATACAGCTTCATGATGATCTTCGCAACATTCGCATCGGTGATCTCTCGGTCTCTGCTTACTGTCACAGGTTAAAGGTTATTTTTGATTTGTTGGCTAACCTCAATGACCCCATCGATGAAAGGGCGCTTGTGATGCATGCTATCAACGGATTGCGTGGTCGTTTTCCGGGGCTAGGCTTCATTAAGCATCTCAAACCATTACCCTCTTTTGCGGATTTACGGACCATGCTCCTGCTAGAAGAATCCACCAGTGACCGTTCCCGTTTGTCGAATGAAAATACTTCCGCTTCACCAACTGCTCTTTATGCTCGTGGGAACCCTCGCAACACCAGTCCTCACCCATGCCGCAATTTTCAACGCGGAAGTTGTCACTATGGAAGCAAGTGCAAATTTATTCATGGCGAAGCTTCCCGGTCTACACCTCCGCAGCCCCCTGGTCACGGCCACACCCCTGCTGGTCAGTCCTCACAGCCACGCGGTGTGACACCTTCTCCTGCTCAGTCCGCGCCTTCAGGTTTGCCCATCGGTTCCGGTTTTCATCCGACACAGATTTTTGGTTTTGGCGCCCCGTTTGGTACTGGGTATGCAGCTCCTCAATTCGGTCATGCAGGTTATTCAGCCCCATATTATTACCCGCTGCCTATTGGATCACAACAGCCTCCTGGCTTTGGGCCGCCACCCCCAGTCCAGTACCAGGCCCAGCAGATTCCACCTCCAGTCCAGTACCAGGCCCAGCAGATTCCACCGGCAGCCCAGCACCAGGCCCAGCCTGCTCCTCAGTTCGCTGCCCCAGCTCCGCCACCTTCACAGCCTCCACACGGCGCGTTTACGGCTCAAAATCTCAATCCCGCGCAGCCTACCAATCTTCCTCAGGCGTTCAGTAACTTATCTTTTAAAGATAACGGGGAATGGTACATGGATACTGGAGCAACATCTCACCTTACATCGGATGCAGGTATTCTTCGTACTATTCTTAATAAGTTTAACATTTCGTCTATTTATGTTGGTGACGGGGGAAGTATTCCCGTCACAAACTCAGGTCATAGCATTATTCCAACCAAGCATCGCCCGTTACATCTTCGTAATATTCTTGTCACCCCAAGTATAATTAAAAACCTTATTTCGGTTCGTAAATTTGTTACTGATAATAATTGTTCTATTGAGTTTGACAAATTTGGTTTCTCTGTGAAGGACCCTCGGACCCAAACAATCCTACTCCGATGTGACAGTACAGGTGACTTATATCCCGTTCTCCCTCCTACAAAGCCCACCTTTGCATTTTTAGCTTCAAGTCAGGACACATGGCATCAACGGCTTGGCCATCCAAGAGAAGATGCTCTTCGAGTTCTTAGTTCTAATGGTTTAATTTCGTTTAATAAAACTAAGTCTGTTTCGTTATGCAAACCGTGTCAACTTGGCAAACATGTTAAATTGCCCTTTTTTAGTTCTTTGTCTATTGTTCACAAACCTTTTGAAATTATACACTCGGACTTGTGGACTTCACCGGTTCCGAGTGTTAGCGGTATTAATTATTATCTTTTGTTTTTGGACCATTATTCGCATTTTTTATGGGTCTACCCATTGCATAGGAAAAATGATGCTTTTCTTAAATTTGTACATTTTCGCGCTTACGTAAATAATCAATTTGGTTGTGATATAAAAGCTTTTCAATGTGATCATGGCAGTGAGTTTGATAATAAGGAAATGCACGATCTTTTTGCTAAAAATGGGATTTTATTTCGGTTCTCTTGTCCAAAAACTTCCCAACAAAACGGTAAGTCGGAACGCATGATTCGTACAATAAATAACTTAATTCGCACTCTTCTTTTCCAAGCGAATCTTCCGGCTATTTACTGGGTGGAAGCCCTTCACATGGCTACTCACCTTTTAAATATTTTACCGTCCACATCTATTAAAAATGAAATCCCTTTTACTAAACTTTTCCACAAACCACCGTCCTATAGTGAATTACGCGTTTTCGGGTGCCTATGTTACCCGCATTTATTTCCGAAACATAAACTTGACCCACGCTCCGCACCTTGCATTTTTCTTGGATATCCTGCCGGCCATCGCGGTTTCCGTTGTCTTGACTTGACCACCAAAAAGATTATCCTTTCCCGCCATGTAGTCTTTGATGAAACCATCTTTCCCTTTGGCACCACCCGTTCCGCCATCCCTACATCCCACTATCACTTTTTGGATGACTCCTTTAATATCCCGCTCCACACCATGTTGAACACCACCCCTCCCTCGCCACCACCGCCACCCTCGCCACCACCGCCACCCTCGCCACCACCGCCACCCTCGCCACCACCGCCGCCTTCGCCACCTCAGCCCCCTTCACCGCCACCCACCCACCACATGCGCACTCGCTCTAAACGTGGCATTTTTAAACCCATTACCCGCCTTAATCTTAATGTCACCCATCACTCGCCTATTCCCCGCTCCTATATTGCCGCCCTAAAAGACCCTAAATGGAATAATGCTATGGTAGACGAACATGGTGCACTTATTAAAAATGGTACTTGGATACTTGTTCCCCGACCTCCGGGTGCTAATGTTGTTTCTTGTATGTGGCTGTTTAAACATAAGTTTCATGCAGATGGCTCTCTTAGCAGATATAAGGCTCGACTTGTTGCTAATGGTCGAAGTCAGCAGCAGGGTATTGATTGCGATGAGACCTTCAGTCCGGTTGTTAAACCAGGCACTATTCGGACCGTCCTCAGTCTAGCTCTTTCACGATCCTGGCCAATTCATCAGCTAGATGTCAAGAATGCCTTCCTTCACGGCACTCTTGATGAGACTGTCTATATGCATCAGCCCCCTGGCTTCTATGATTCTGAGCACCCTGATTACGTTTGTCTACTGAAGAAGTCATTGTATGGCCTGAAACAGGCTCCACGGGCTTGGTTCCAGCGGTTTGCGGGGTTTGCATTACGTATTGGTTTTACCCACAGTCGCACGGACTCTTCACTCTTTATTTTTCGTCGAGGCTCTGACATTGCTTATTTATTGCTTTATGTAGATGACATCATTCTCACAGCTTCCTCTACATCCTTCTTGCAGCGTATTATTACAGCATTATGTGGTGAGTTTTCCATGACTGATCTTGGCCCTTTGAGTTATTTCCTAGGGATTTCGGCCACACGCACATCTCAGGGTATGTTTCTCTCCCAGCAGTCCTATGCTCGTGATATTTTAGAGCGTGCCGGCATGCTCAACTGTAACCCCTGTCGGACTCCTGTTGATACGGACTCCAAGTTGGGTCCTACTGGTCCTCCAGTCTCTGATCCTACTCTCTACCGTAGTCTTGCGGGGGCATTACAGTACCTTACCTTTACACGGCCTGATCTCACTTATGCGGTTCAGCAGCTATGCTTATATATGCATGATCCTCGTGAGCCTCATCTACAGGCTCTTAAGCGTGTGCTCAGATATGTTCATGGGACCCTCACACTGGGCTTACAGCTGTATTCTTCGTCTACTACTCAGCTCACTGCTTATTCTGATGCTGATTGGGGCGGGTGTCCTCAATCCCGTCGGTCTACTTCTGGATATTGTGTTTTTCTTGGAAGCAACCTCTTGTCTTGGTCTTCTAAACGTCAGTCTACGGTTTCTCGCTCCAGTGCCGAAGCAGAATATCGGGGTGTTGCTAATGCTGTTGCTGAGACTTCTTGGTTACGTAATCTACTTTTGGAGCTTCATAATCCACTTACAGCTGCTTCGGTTATTTTTTGTGATAATGTGAGTGCTGTCTACATGTCTGCCAATCCGGTTCAGCATCAACGCACTAAACATATAGAGATTGACATCCATTTTGTTCGTGACAAAGTAGCTGCAGGAGATGTTCGTGTTCTTCATGTTCCCTCGCGTTACCAGTATGCAGATATTTTCACGAAGGGTCTTGCTTTTCCCTTATTTTCGGATTTTCGCACCAGCTTAAGCGTTCGTGCTTCCTCCGCTCAATCTGCGGGGGCATATTAGACTTATAGCATTGGACTTTAGATAGTTAGGCCCATGTATTGTATCTATATATATTTGTACGTTGCTTATGGTTTAATCATCAATAATACAACAATACTTTGCATACCATAATAGTTTGATCATAAAGCGCGTTAAATTTGGAAACGAGACGAGTCCGTTCATCGGCGTCCACTTACCCGTCAACATATTTTTGTTACGCTTTTTTAAACCTTTTTCCTCGGCACACCTATTATACTCCGCCATAATCTTGAACCAAAACGTGTCCAACTTTTGATCGCTCCCATTTTTCGGATCTTCGGATATTTGAATGAAACATTCGGCCAAAAGTTTTTCCTCCTCTTGAGTCCAATACGTACGGTCGGTTTTGGTCACACGCGGTGCTTTGCCACGCGATTGTTTTTTTTTTGCAATACTTTTTTGTCGTGAGACTTTCCCGACCGTATCATTGTCATCATTATCATCGTCTTCGTCTTCGTCACGAAGCTCGGTTTGTGGTTCTTGAGTTTCTTGTTCTTGAGTTGGTTGTGACGAATGGGGTGGGTAAGTAGATGGTACTTGAGTTTGTTGGGAGAAATTAGGCGGGTACGGTACTTGCGTTTGTTGGGTATTTTGATACCACATTTGAAATTGTTCCGGTGTACAATTAACAAACGGGTTGAAGGGAAATCGGGGTGGTATTTGGAGGTTGAGACGAATTGGTGGCGATGAGTTTATGGATGATGGGGTTAACGGGGAAGATGAAGACCCACCTTGCGTCGGGAAGTAGTCGAAAACCCAATTGTTCGGATCCATTTTTTTAAGCTAGATTGTATAAAATTTGAGTGTGGTTGTTATGAATGATTTTGGGGGTTTATATAATTGAAAAAAGGGTTTAATTTGCAAAAAAAATGTACCAAACCCGCTCCTAACGGCTCTTTTTTTTAAACCCAACGGCTCTTTTTTTTTAAATTCAAAATTTATAAAAAAAAATAAAAAATAATAATAATAATAATAATAATTAATACGCGAAAACGCGACAATCGGTACAGTTGTCGCGTTTTCACGTCGCGTTTTCGTGCGAAAACGCGCGCCGAGGCATCGGCGCCAGACGCGAAAACGCGAACCGGGGTGTGGTTCAGGCGTTTTCGGGGCGCCACTTTTTTTTTTCCCGTACCCTGTGCTCTTAAACCAAACAAACTTAAAGTAAAGGTGTCTATAGCTATCTATGTGCTTGTATGCCAACGACCATATGTGGGTGGAGGCTTTTTAAGTTTTATTATTTATCGGAACTTGGGTTTATTCTTTAATTAAATATAACTTGTTTTGTTATAAATTTTAGAGAGAATGTCACAAATCGTCCTTGTGGTTAGGCTGTTTTTCAGGTATCGTCCTTTTCGAGAAAAGTTAGCACAAATTATCCTTTTGTTTTTTAAATTTATCGTCTGTGATCCTTCCGTCCAAAACCGTTTAAATTAAACCGTTAAGTGGCCCCATGTGCCTGGCACATGAGGGTAAATGAGTAATTTGGCACCTTCTTCTTCATTTCCCCCAATTTCTCCTTGAACCATAAACCCTAATTTCAATTCCAGGCAAAAATGGAGTTCCAACCCCTAAATTGATTGATTATCGATGCAACCAAACACACCATTTGCTCTCATTCCACTTGCTTTAAATCACGCTAATCTCAATCTTACCACACCCGAGGGTTTCGAAATTTCTAGGTTTTTATTTCTAGGCTCACTTCACTTCTCTTAAACTCTATATCAAATCTAATCTCCAAATCTCCAAATCTCTATATCAAATCTCAGTATCAAACCTCAATATCAAATAATTTGATCATCCCTGTATCAAATCTAGCCGCCGGTTAACACACAACCACCGCCGACACAGCCACCTGGGTTCCGCCGCCACAGCAACATCCGCCATCTCGAAACATTTGTTTTCATCTTCCGATCCGTCAAACCATCTAGTTGCAGATCTGGTTAGGTTAATTCGGAAAAATCGGCGTGTTCATATGCTTCTTCGACGGATTTCAGTAAAATTTCGGCCATTGTTGCGACGGTGGTGATGCAATGGTGGTTTGATTGGATTTGTTCATCTGGTTTGTTAGGTAAAGAATGTTGATTTGGGGGTATTTAAAGAAACTGGTTTGGTTTTGCTGACTGCCACCATATGCACGACCGGATTTGGATCCACATATCTTTGTATATTTGTTATGATCAACACAAGGCTTATATAATGTTATGGTGATGCTAAAAATTTGTATCGGTGCCTTCCTAATTCAAGATGATCGGTAACTGAACTCAATTAAAGTTTGGAAGCTATGGCCTTTGTCGTCTCTTAGGTTATGCATTTTTGTTTGAAATTTATTCGTTTTTGTTAATGATCTTTATGGTTCAAGGAGAAATTGGGGGAAATGAAGAAGAAGGTGCCAAATTACTCATTTACCCTCATGTGCCAGGCACATGGGGCCACTTAACGGTTTAATTTAAACGGTTTTGGACGGAAGGATCACAGACGATAAATTTAAAAAACAAAAGGATAATTTGTGCTAACTTTTCTCGAAAATGACGATACCTGAAAAACAGCCTAACCACAAGGACGATTTGTGACATTCTCTCTAAATTTTATAAGTAGTTTATTTGGAAAGAAAAAAGAAGTCCATTTTAATAAAATTTTAGTAAAATTTGGATTTATGATAAACAAATTTATATACATATCCTTAACATATACTAAAATATAAAATATTTTATAGTTTCGGCTTCACTTACTTATAAAACATGCTAAGAAATTTGTAATGACTAATAATTTTCCAAAGCATTTGCCAAGGCTAAAATATGCTAAGGCATTTGACATTCACAAATATTTGTCATGACTAAAAAAATGCTAAGGCATTTACTAAGAAATTTGACATGCCTAATAATCGTTGATCAAACAAATTGTGGTCCTCTATATACAGAGGAATTTCAATTTCCTCTAAAATAAAATTTATATTTAGAGATTTCGTTGGAGTACAATTTTTCTCATCTATCTCTATATTTAGAGATAGAGGTATTAGATAATAAGTCGAAACCCGATATATGAGTTTGGGTTCATTAGGGTTTCTGATTTTATTAGATAATAAGCCGAAACCCGATATATGAGTTTGGGTTCATTAGGGTTTCTATTAGGGTTTACATTGTATTCCTATATATATATGTTTAATCATGATAATAATAATCAAGGGGTTTCTATCATTCTTCATGGTATCAGAGTGGGTCTGATCCATCCTCTATTTTTCTTCAAACCCTAATCGGCGTAGGGATGAGCCGCCTAACTTGACTAGGTTCCAAACCCTAACAAAAAAAAAAAAAAAAAAAAAAAATCGGATTTGAAGTTCAGTCGATCACTGTTTTAGTCATAACTCCCAAACCGTTTGGAGTTAACTGACGAGGTCAGGGCTGTTGGCTTCGTAATTAAATTCCGAAATAAAGAATACCGAAATCGCAGCAGAAGACCACCGGACGCACCGTCACGCTCCGATACAAGGTGTCGGGTTTAGATCCAAAATAAAAAATAAAAAATTGTTTTGCTTATAATTTTCAAACCGCTTGGAGTTGGCTGACCCCATTAGCGGCTGTGAATTCGTAATTAAATTCCGAAGAAAAGCAAACCGGAAAAAGCAACGAACGCAGCTTCGATCCGTCGCCATGCGTCACCGCAAGCAATGAGTCTTATTAGCAATTATCTATGTTTTATTTTTGATTTCGTAATAATAGTTTTTTGTCCAATTCGAGCTTTCGCGATTTCGCCGCTCGAACTGCCGGGGAGTATTAGCTAATAAGCCGAAACCCGATATATGAGTTTGAGTTCATTAGGGTTTCTGATTAGGGTTTACATTGTATTCCTATATGTATATATATGTTTAATCATGATAATAATAATCAAGGGGTTTCTATCATTCTGAGCATTATAAAGAACCGTTGAAGATGTCTTAACTACTTGATTCATAAAGCTAAATTGGAGAAGGGTCTTATGAATGCCTTGTAGACAATGCAAACATGACATAACTTTTTTTATATATTTTAGTTTTTGCACCGAGCATTAGAGATCCTGGCCCCGGCCCTAGGCTAAACCTATGTAAAGGACTGGGTTTTGACCAAAATTAATCGGACAGAGCACCTTTGTGCACTTTAAACAAGGAGGGGTTTAATCGAATGTATAAGTGGTTAATTTGTAGTTATCCGAATAAATATATTACTGTATTATTTACCATCGCCTATACGACCCATTTATTTCGTGGGTGCACTATGTGAAACTTAAAACGAGACAAAAAAAAAATAGTTGTTATTAGATATATTACAACATTAACAACTAATACAATATAGTGTACATGACTTATTTAAAACTTTTGATACAACAACATTCTAAATCCTAGTTTACAAAATCAACTAATAGTTATTTAAGACGATAATCGTCCTAGATTACCCGAAAACACAAAAAACAAACGAATAAATTAAAGATGGACAATTTTTTTTTTCTAGCCACCTGATAGAAACTGCAACTTGTTTAGTTTATATTATACAACATATTTGCAGTTCTAGTAGCATGTTTTTTGATCATTGGAAAAATCTAGTAGGTTTTATTTATAGTTATAAATTACCATTGTGTTTTTTTAAGCATACGCTCGATTAAGTGCTAATGCCTCTTGGTAAATCATGTCTTTGATTTGTTCTTCCCCTAAAACTTTGTGCTCGAAATCGAATGAGAATGGGTTAGGACAGATTGGTTCATCATCGACGTCGTGTAATCTTTCAAGGTAAGGGTGCTCAAGTGCCTCCTCAACTGCAATTAAAAGTACAAACGAGTAACATACATATATACGTAAGATAAAAATGAAACGGGTCGAAAGACCAAAAGTGTATAAAAAGTGTTTTAGGCCGACCCATCCCAATACATTTTTCCATGTTACACAACCAACCCGTCCAACCCATCCATTTTGCCAGCTCTAAGAAATATATATACTTGAAATTTGGTATGTTCTTTACCTGTGATACGTTTGGCTGGATCAAACGTTAACATTCTCTCAACTAGATCAATGGCTGATGGATTGACATGTGGGAAAGTCTCTAGTAATGATTTACGGGGATATTTTGGAAGCTGAGAAATATATCTCCTTGCATCTTCGTTCTTAATAAACGCAAGATCAGATCCAGAAGGTGTGCCTAGAAGCTGCAAAATAAATATAAAACGTAAATTAGAAACAAACTTTTAAGTTTCAACTCATGCCATATATTTAGATAATGTACCTCTGTTAATAGTCGCATTTGATGAACGTGATCTTTACCAGCAAATAAAGGCTTTCTGTTCATGAGCTCCATGTAAATACAACCAACAGACCACACATCAATAGCAGCCGAATACTCTGAAGAGTTGAGTAACAACTCGGGTGCCCTATACCATCTTGTGACAACATATTCAGTCATAAAGTCGTTATCTGCATAAGGTCGGGCAAGTCCAAAATCGCAAATCTTCAAATCACAATTTGCATTCAACAACAAATTGCTAGGCTTTAGGTCTCTATGAATGACTTTGGCAGAGTGAATGTATTTTAAACCTCGTAAGAGTTGATACAAGAAGTACTGAAGCACGATGAAATTAAAACGTTGATCAGAACTTGACTTGTTATGCCTTACAGTTACTTTTTTTATAAAGTAAGATTCAAATACCTGACAATGCTCTTCTGATAAATTTTGATTTGATCGAATGATCTGGTGAAGATCGGTATCCATTAGCTCTGTAGCTATGTAGACATCCGAGAACTCCCTTCGTACTGCTGGGGGGACTACATCTTTTAAAGCTACTACCTGAATTACATTCAAATATTCGTAAACTATGTACACTTCAAAAATCAGTATAAACGAATGTACAAAATATGTTTGAGTAGACTAAAGAGTAAGACGTGACAAAAGTTATAAAATCGTAACATTTTTGTCATATTTAAACATTTGACAAGATTTTCGTGTTACAATCACCCAAATTTTAAAACAAACATTAGGGGGTATTTATTATCGGTCCATAACTGGTCGAAAGTAATAAAATGACCCCAAGAAAGAAAAAAAAACTCGAACTACTACTTAAGTTGATTAGTATCCAAGTAAATTTCAGGGCCGATCCTGAAAATATGGAGACCGTGTACGAAAAAGAAAAATGGACCCTTATATAATTTTTTTTTACTTTTTCTTTATTGTTGCGAGTATATATATGTGTTTGAATTAAAAAAAAAATGGGGCTCTCTCGGTTATGGGTCATGCGTGGTGGCACATCATGCACATGTTTCGGAACTGGCTTTGCATGTAATAACAAACAAATTAACATGTAGAGAAAACTGACTAACATTCTCATGATCCAAGTGTCGAAGAAGCTTAATCTCGCGAAGTGTCCTCTTAGCATCCATATAATTATCAAAAGCATTCATAATCTTCTTCATAGCAACCATCTCATTTGTCTCCGAATTCAACATGGAGCTATAAATCATAATTCAAACTAAACAACCAAAACGAACTCGTAAAAAAACACAAAAACAAAACATAAACATACCAAACAATTCCATAAGCACCACGACCAATAGGCATAATAGGTGGAACATATTTTGAAGTGATTTCGAATTCATTTCCGAATATGTTGTATCGAACATACTGACCTCCATATGTCGGGACACACGGAAAGTCGCTATACTGGTTTCTTTCACGTAATTCTGCCATGGATTGTTAGTGCAAGGTGAGAATGTATGTGATCAAATGATGGTGTGAATTGAGTTGAGAAAAAGAATTGAGTTTTGGTTTGAATTTATACACAGAAGAAAGTTGAGGGGGTTGAATGTAATTTCTTCGAACGCGCCAAAACGCGTTTGGACTTTGAATATTTTTTTTTTTTGTGGAAAATTAGAAAATATATTAAAAATTTTTCACAATTTCAACCCTTTTTTAATTTTATTTTTTTTCTATTACGGAGTAATATTTACTTAAAACAAACGTTTCTTTATCTTTTACGTGACCTGAATTGTTAATATTTAGATAAATGAGTCATTCAGATACGGCTAGGCTCATATCTTAATTTTATTTACTTTTTTTTTTTTTTTTTTTTATCTTTTTTGTTTAGAAAGACAAATATGACAACCATATTATTTACTTTTACTTAAAAAATATAACAATTGTTGTAACAATATAAATCGAGGATTATTAAACTTTTAAAATTTGAATTGAATGAAATATAATTGATAAATTTAAATGTAAATAATTCACAAGAACCTTTATTGTGTAACTAAAATTTTAAACATATCATTTTGATGAAAATAATTACATATGGTTCTATAATATACATGCGAAAATGTTTTGTAAATTTTTTAACAAAAATGTTTTTCGGTTAAATTTTTATTTATTAGTGCGTATATATCATCAAATGCATAATCATTAAAAGTGATTTCCACGAATTTTATTAAATATATCATTTCAATCGTCTTTCGTCCATTATTTTTCATTTTTAAACGAATATATGAGGATAGATCAATCCTTCTATAAAAGTTTTGATAAACATAGTCTTTCAGACTATAAATAACAATTTCGGAACGCATATATAGTAAACAAATTGTGCAAGTAATTCATGAACATATAGCCGCCTTGGAAAATATTCAATGGGTTTCTCCTATGTAAGTCAAATGTATCTTTGGATAATACAATATGGTCAAATTGTATGGGGAAAACTTTAGTATAACATTTTAATGTGCACAAAAGATAGCCATTGTTTAATCTTTGTTCTATTTTGAACTATTAATCTACAAATAACGTTTTTGATACTCATGTCGGTGTTCATATAACAAAAATCGTTTTAGATGATCGTGGTTTGTAATATTCTACCGGTGATGTAGTGGTATTTTGGTGGTTTTTCAGTGACGGAACACATTAATTAGTCTAACTTTTCTTTCAATATCATGGACGGACCGACCTATGGGGTACGTAGCCGGGGCAACGCTACTAATGGACTCGACTCTTATAGTTCAAATGTCATCTTATAAGTATTGTAAGGTGCAATTGACTAATTTCACTTTAGGTCCACCACTACCTCCTTAGTCCTTACCATATGTGAACATATGTGCTTCTAACACTTTTTACTTATGGTTGTGATTAAAGAAATGAAAGTTCTATGTTAGTCGTCACCATATAATGATATTTTTATCGTGTACATCAAGCAAAAAATGTCATAAAAAATATATAACAAGTCTCGTTGTCGTTTGAGCACACGTCATGTTTGCTCGGCGTCACCATCACTTTCTCTTCCTCCACGTATTTTTCTAACTACAATCAACATCACCTTCCCTCTTTTGCACGATTAGATAATAGTCACCCGAAAAAATGCCATCTAGCACATAATAAAAATTTGTATCAACCAAAATGTCAAGGCACATGCATAGAGAAAACAAATAATGTGTTTTAAAATAATGAAATATCATAACAATAGACTCATTTAAAATTGAATATTAAAACTTGTATCCGCTATGTTTCTGACCGAGAACCATCTAGCATCAACATCACAACCACCTGTCTCTTTGACGCTTTAGGTGACCGCAACTATTCATGTGTCGTGTTTAACCAGAATAGGGCGCCCATGATAGTAATGAAGAGTCATGGTAGCTTAATGGTTCAAAATACATACCTTAGGCAACAAAAAAGAAAAATAGATTAGTATTTCTTTATACCTTTTTATTGTGTATTCTCTAAATACTCGTATATGATTGTATGTGTGTTTATACTCGTGGAATATATAATTCAATTCCTTGATTTATTATTTGATTTTTATACTAGATTATTGAACCGTATATTATGGTGAATGTCGTTAATAAATGGAAGTAACAAAACAATAAACTTGTAATTGCTAATTTAAAAAAGAACTAGTTAAAAGTCAAAAGTTTTTTTTATTTAAAAGACTTATTTATTAAATTATTAATTAAAATATTAAAAATCAACTTGTAGCTACTTTACGAAACTATTGACTAACGTTGTGTAGCGAAAAATGTGAATACAAGAGTAAAATATATTCTACACGAATTGGTGATACATTTAATAGCAAAAAATATATTCGCACCAAAAAAGATATACTCCGATTCTTAGTTCCTTTGACCATTTTTCATGTATAAAATTTGACCAAGTTTTTTTTGACTTTATTAATTGCATTCTCTAGTCAACGAAATACCACATACGTTTATTGATTTGGAACTATGTGTAAGATAATAATTTATTAAGTTTTCTTGAAAGTTATGACCGTAACATAATCACTAAACTATTATTGATTATTGTGTAACATCGAGTCCTAATAGTAGTGTACCTAAACTATTATTCTAAACTAATAGGTGTGCGAATGTTCATTTTGAAAATAAAACTTTCTATCGGTTTTTGAATAAATGTTTGATACAAATAGTTAAAGTTGGATATACTAGTAAAAGCTACAATCAATCGCAAATTACTTGCGTTAAAGGTAGTTTTCTTATAAAATTTCTTTCTATTTAAACATTTTTTTCGACAACCTTTAATACTTGAATAGTTGACGAGTTTTGATTATTCACTAGTACATTAATCTTTGATCGATTAAAAAAAATGTGAAGGAAATATAGTTAGGCAGATTTAGGCCAAATTAGGAGGTACAAGTTCAATGAGTGGATCTAGCTAAGTGCATGTAAACATCCATCTAAGTGCATATAAAAGATGTAAAGAAAAAAGGGTTAATACTAATCTAATCCGTTATTAACTTGGTATACCGTTTTAGTTAGGTAATTGTCAACCCATAAAATGTTATATTTACAATAAAATTTATGAAACTACTCACCTCACAAGGTGATATTTAAAAACCAATCACAAACTTCGTGAAAATTTTCCGTGCTATTTTGGTCTTTTCCTTTACGCCGTAAGAATTGATCTTTGAAATAAGTGGTGTGGTTTATGTCACGTCGTCGCGTCACGTATTTACGTTGTATTGTACGTTCTCTCGTCATATATTCACGTCAGAATAAGAAGTTTAAATTATGTCACGTTATCGTGCATTTTTAAATGTATCGCGAGTAGTGTATAACCCAAATTTAATGCTAGCAACAAAATGTACGAGTGTTAATACTTTTTACTAATTTGATGATTATTTCGAAATATCAATATCAATATGTCATATGACTATTTCATGATATCTTTTATATTTATCCTTTTAAAGTCTTTTTAATGGTTAAAAATTAAAATTAACACTTAAATTAAAACAAATAAAAATTAAAAAGATTAACATTTATTAGTAGACAAATGGAGTATTTTCAAAAATATTGTAATAGTTAAGAAGAAAGAAAAAAAAAGCATTACAAGATAATGTTTGCTTAGCTAAAATTGGGTCTTAGTGTATGTATTAAAATATTGAATTGGCGTAAATTTTAGTATAATCCTTCTTCAATCAAGACACTAAAACGGTGTAAAATTGTGGTGTTATACCATTTTACTACCATTTCATTCAAAATTTGGTCTAAACCTATTCACCACACCACACTAAACCTATTTATTTTTCATTTTAACCCTTTTATTTTTGTATTCTTTTATTATATAATATCTTTTATACTAATTAATTTATATCTTTGTTATATAACTAATATAAAAAGTTGATATAATTTTATAAAAATTATATTTTTAAAACAATCTCGTCCAGATCTATAAAATGATAAAATAAAAAAAAATACATTAATTTTTTTATTATATGTATTATTTCGTTATAATTTGGCTTTAAAATATAGATTTTTTTTTTAAATACCAAGTATACATATAAAATACATAAATGATAAACTAAAAAAATTAAGATTCACTAAATTTAAGAATTTTATAAGCTTCAAACTTACATAAATACAATGAAAAATACAACAAACTAAATTAAATGTAAATACATTTAAATGATTAACACTAAACTAATTTCTAAAGTTTTTCAAATTTCTAGTTAATCCGTCATCGGCGGTTCCTCCCAATCATAATATTTGTTGTATGTTTTAGAACTACTATCGTAAATCTATTAATTAGGACTAATATATAAGTTTTATGAAGTTTATAATATTAATTTTATATTAGAATAATAATGTTAAACTTAACTATTTAGAGTATATTTTTACGTTAAATATTTTTACTAAAAAAAATCACCATGTAAAATAAAAGGTAAATTATGTGAACTTCTTGAAACAATTATGTGAACCTAAGAACATACTTAAACCAACCTTAGGCCTAACTCTTAATCAAAGAATCCACCCTACCAAATGCTAATCCACTTCATGTAAAGAGCGAAACAACATGCCACCAGTTGAAGATCGTTTATATGACACCCAAAGAAGCGAAAACCATGTGCCTATGTGGTGTACTTTTGATCACCATTTGTCAACTCAAGTGATGCTCGGAGGAATTCAAGTATTAGAATAGAATAACTAGTCATTTGGGGATATGTTTAAACACGGTTAAGCGGTTATGGTATAATCAATAAAACATGGTCTTCTGCATTTTTGGTTGACGGTGTCTTGATGATTTTCAAACGGTTATTTTTTAGTTATAGTACAATATATTTATGCAGTTAATTTCTATGTTATCTATAGCCTCGGGAGTTATGGTTAGCAAAATCCTTAAATTTATTACCAATAATGTGACGGGTTAATTGTCTACGACTCTTATTTACATTGTTTTGTTCTTTCGAGACCATTAGACTATTTTATTTCCTACTTGATCATTATAAGTTGTCAAATTGTCATTTTTTTTTCTTTCTTTTTATTCTAATTTACAAAACAACCCATTTAGTTTGTATAATTACAAAACTTGTCTCTAATTTAATTTTCTTTTAGGAATATCGTCCATTATTTTACTATTTTCTTATGATTTTAGTCCCTCATTTGTTAAACTTAACAATTAGTATGTTAAAATAACAAAATTACTAATTTTTCCTAAATATAAACTCACACCTTTCTCCATGTTACATTTTGATACCGTGTCAGATTTTGTAAAACCAAAGTTTTGTTTCGTCATCTTCTTTGTATTTTCGGCAGACATAACCGTCACTGTCTTCAATTTTTAGGGATTTTCGGTTTTTGTTACACATTGTTTTTAATAGATATTATGGTTTTCGTAAATAGTAGATAATGACGGTTACGGTAGGCTTGAATACGACAAAGATGATGAAACAAAACTTTGAATATTTCAAAATCTATCAGGATTCAAAGATGTAACGGGAAAGATGGCGATGAGTTCATTGATAGTGTTTTATATTAAGGAAAAAAGAGTAAATTTGTTATTTTTTCATAATAATTGTTAAGTCTAACAAACGAGGGACTAAAATTTTAAGATAATAGTGATATAAAAGAAGATATTCGTAAAATAAAATTGAATTAGGAATGAATTTTGTAATTATACAAACTACATAGGCTGTTTTGTAAATTAGTTTAAAAATGAAAATAAAAAAGGGACAACTTGACAATTTATAATGATATAGAGAATAAAATAGTGCAATGGTCTGGAATGGAAAAGATATAAAGTACGTAAGGGTTCTAGACAATTAACCGACATATCCAATCAACAAACATGTACATTGTAAAACTAAGAACCAAAAGATTTCATTACTGTAAAAACCGGCGAGAATTATTATTTTGTTAGAACGACAAAGAAGGGGAATTTATATTTCTACCCAGAAATAAGTTGTACTACAACTTATTGTTATTCTCGTGAAAAAACACAAAAAACACAAAAAAAAAACATTTCGACTGTATTATTCTTTCCCTTTGGTTTCATGATCGATAAAACTTTAAACATCAGCAAATCTGTAAAATAACAAACCAAAACAGTTTAGCGAGTTTGGTATGTAATGCAGTTGCTATAACATATAAGACCGTTTTGATACTTTACCCGAGCTCACTAAGTTTCATATAGGACTCCGCAAATGCTTGAAAGAAAGCGTCTTGATCCTATTTATATAAGAAGAATACCCAAGGTAAATAATGTACGTAAAATACAAAAGCTGATGTGATAAAGTCGCGACTTACTGCAGCAAATTTCTCAACGAGAGGATGTAAAACAGGATCGGCAAGGAGAGCCTTGTCAGAAGGTAATTGAATTAGCCCTTCCTTTTCACCAGCCAGGAGTTCTCTGTGTTACATATTTTACGCGATCAATATTTAATAGTCATAACTCATAAGTATGGACAGATGAAAATATGAAAATAAATCTCACTTGTAGTAACTGTTATCAAATGTCAACGGGTTCGATGTCCATGATCCATCAGTCCCTGATCGCTCCTTGTGGGTTGATCCCTGAAAGCATAAGTGGTCTCAGTATAAAACGTTTGGAAAATCAAAATGAATGGGTTGGGTAACCGATCAAAAAGGGTAATAGAATTAAAATTATTATATTATTACTAGTAAATAAGGTGAAGTTGTCAATTATAAAGATAGATAAAATGGTAGTGATACGAACCAAGGTATGGCCACCGGAAAGAGCAACGAGATCCTGGTCGTTGAGACCCATCGTATTGACAAATACATTCCTTAACTGCTCAGGACCTGAAAGATAAGTATATAAGATTTTCATAGCTTCATTTTCCGAATCCAAACATAAAAAACTTCCGTAAATGTAATTTCTTCACTACCGTGGTTTGGAAGAGGGAGACGGCCTTCTACAGCAGGTTCGTTCTTGTCCTGTAAGAAAGGACATTAACAACTTAAATACGAACTCTAAATCATCTTTTAAAGAGAATAGAAGAGACAGTTTCGTGTTAGGATAAAAGATTTAACTATAAAATGGTCAAAAGTCGTCCAAAGTATATTCAAATGCAAACGATCTTGTAAATCGTTTAATTAAGAACATGTTGACATGTACTAAACCAGTACAGAAAATAAAAAGCACAAACCTGTCTACCAGGATGGAAGCTAATTTTCGGTCCTCCAGTAATTTCAACAGCAACAATACCCGCCAACTATATAACAAAACATACATCAATTATCGTCCACAATATAAAACAAACGAATTTATCAAACGTATATATTGACTTATTACCAGATAAAAATCAGCATATGAAATGAGCGGGATGTGCTGCTTAATAGGCTCCAATAAATTAACAGCAATATCAAGTCCAACATTCGGACCATGGCTTTGCTCGGCTTTATGCCTCAACGTACCAAATGGACCTCCTGTTTTCGTCTTCATATCAAAAGTCCCAGCAGAGTGAAATCTAAAACAGACCAATATCATAACTAAAATAGTTGAACGTAACAAAATAATAATGGTATTGAAATAAATCTTACGCGAAACGTAGCATTAAAGGAGCACATTTCTTATCAGCCATTAGTTCTCCGAGCTTCTTCTTTGCGTCATCAACAGCTCTCGTGTACTCCTCACTTACGACCGGATAACTCTTTCCCATTGTCGTTAAAATTACTAGAAAGTTTAATAAAATGTGAACAGAACTACAATAGTGAATGACAATGAGTATGAGTTAACCACAAGGTAGTTTTTATAGCTAAAATTCCTAGTTTTAATGTCAGTTATGAGATTTAAATTAATGAATTACAATAGGAAGTTTTGACATATAATTATTACTGTTTCGACTATTTTTTAAATTGAACGTTTTAAGTTTTCTACGTAATGTAGCATAATATAAGTCTAAACTATTTTTTTAATTTTTTAGAAGCTTATTTTTTAAAGTAAATTAGACAAATAAATTTCAACCAAATAAAACTTAAGTCCTAGATAAACCACGTTAAAGTCGTGTATAAACTCTTACCAAACATAGCCTTATTCTTTTTTTTTCTCCACATACATCATAATTTATCAAAACCGAAATTAGTGTCAAATAATAATCCCATCCCATAATCTAATACAAGAATCATAAATTATATACTTTAACATTATCTCAAATGCTATTGTTAATTTATGACTTAAATCTGATTAGAGTTGGATGAAAATGATACTAATCAGAAATTTCCAAGTTTAAGAATGTTTTTCTCTTGGCTAAAATATTTTGTTAAACGAAACGATAGAAGTTGGTCATCAACATTTTTAGACTATTGTTTTGGACCGATGGTGTCTATCGAGTAAAGTGCATCAAACTTGAATTTATCTACGTTTGAACCTTAAATCGATTGTTCAGATAATAACATGAATCAAAGTTTTATATTGATAAGAGATCAAATATTAAAAAAAAAAAAAAAAAAAAAAAAATAGGTTTTAAGTTTTCCTATCTATAATAAAATTATCAAAATGATTTGTATGATTAAAAGCTTTTTGCAGCCCAAGGAAAGCTTTTTGCAGCCCAAGGTCATGTACAGGTTTTTGACCTTTACAAGGCCTAAAGTTATTATTTGGGTCTCTCTCAAGGCCCAATCATCTCGACACTCATATATATCGTAACTTCATCTTTAATTCTTTCACTATCTAAATCTAAATCTATATATATATATATATATATATATATATCTATATCTATATCTTTAATATATAATAAAAGAGAGGCCTTAAATGCCACATGGCGAAATAAGGACCCTTAGATGGGTTAACTTATTTGATTTCAACCGTTAGATCAAATTGATGATGTCATCAAACACTATTTTCATTTTAGTTGTCCCACATCGCTTCAGGTATGAAACTTTTTCATACTTCTAGCCTATATATATCATATGCCTTTAGTTTTTCCTACTTTGTCCCACATCGCTTCATGTATGAAACTCTTTCAGACTTCTAGCTTATACATATCATATGCCTTTGGATTAAAATATAGTTCGACGGTAATTTTGGGTCAATCGGGTCACATCCGAAACCCGAAAAACTGGAACTATTCTATCCGAAACCCGACCCTATTTATGAATCGGGTGTTGCCTTAAATGTCACATGGCGAAATAAGGGCCCTTTGATGGGTTAACTTTTTTGATTTCAACGGTTAGATCAAATTGATAATGTCATCAAATACTACTTTCATTTTACACCCTCTTATAATACATAATAACATTCTCTCTTTAATTCCTATCTCAACTAAAATAAAAACAAAGTTCTAATTTACTTATGAAATCACTCAATTTAGACTATGATTTACCTTATTGTTATTTTAAAATCTCCTAATAAAAAATATTAAAACATGTGTATAAACGTAAAAGTGTTTATGTTATTATAACTATAAACAACATGTGTATAAACGTAAAGGTATATATATGTTATTATACGTATAACATTGTCTTTTTATAATAACCTAAAATCTACATAAACATAAAGTTTACAATTCAATTTTTATTTTTTTCCGCGCTATCGCGGGACAATAATCTAGTATCTATATATACCTAAATATATAACTAATTCATTATTTGATTAAAGTTATAATTGAAATAAGTAAACAAATATGAATATGATGAACCCACCTTGAATGTATCGGATATAATTCCCACGGTAGAGAAAAGAGAATTACTTTGCAAATCAAATACAAACAAACCAAGAAACCAAAGATTGGAATCCTTGAAAAGAATTAAAATATCATGAGCATTATATCCTGCCCGACACTCGACTACGGCGCACGCAGTGTTCTTCAATACTGCTTTGTGTCAAGACTCCGTGTCCGGACTGCGGCGCACCTCCTTGCACTGGGGCGTAGTCTTCTGCTTCTTCACAATATAATGAAGAATACGCGGTTGAATTGAAAATTTAAAGGAGATAAGGAGAAGGGTAATTAAGTCTTTTAACTTTTTTGAAGGACGAAAATGAACTCAAAACTTCCCTATAGGGACGCTTAATGCAGTTTCGAAATATTAAGGATTGAGAGTGACTTTTTACTATAACCACAGGGACGATTTTTGCAATTAACTCTATAATAGATAAACAAAAATAATAATATAAATAATAAATAAAGTAAATTGTATTTTTTGTCCATCATGACTAACCAATTCGCCGTTTTCGTAGTAGAACTTTTTTCTTCATTTTTTCGGTCCCAAAGTTGTTAATTTTTTTATTTTTTTTTTGTCATTCCGTCAACTTTTCGTTAATTTTCTCCGTTAATTGCTATCACGTGCAAGTCATATGAGGGTATTTAGGTCTTTTCCATTTTTCCTTTTCATTAATCTCTAATATTATCCAAATACCTCACAAACACACACAAATATTTTCCAAATTTGTCAAACATCACCATCATCAATAAGAGCACCCGATGTGGGCTCGTTATCGCCTCGTTATGTGGTCGTTGTCGCACCCACAACGAGGGCCTCCCTCATTATCACACCGAGGTGCCTCGTTGTGGGTCTCGTTCTCGTGGGTCGTTGTGTTGACAACGGCAGGATTGTGTAATTTTTTTATTTTTATTTATTTTGCAACGGTCGAATTAATAAAAAAAAATCAACCCGTTTTTTTTTTTTTTTTTTTTTTTTTTTTTTTTTTTTAATTAAACACCATTTCACCTATAAATACATCCCCATTTTAACCAAAAAATCACACCATTTCTCAATTTCATTCTATCTCAATCTCAATCTCATACCATAATCTCAATCTCAAACATTTTTCAATCGTAAAAATGTATTCATCGTCTTCAAACGCTCCCCAAACAAATACAAACACACCTTCGACGCCACAATCACAAACACCATCCGGTTTCGCAAACTACCAAACGCACTATTATCACCCCAAATACCAAACTTAAACCAACAACAACAACAAAGTTTAAACACCTTTTTTTCGCAATCACAACAACAACACCAACCCCAACCCATGTTCAACCCCGATCAATTTTTTATGCATCAACAACTTTTGTTGCAACAACAATCACAATTTTTACCCCAACAACAATCACAATTTTTACCCCAACAACAATCACAATTTTTACCCCAACAATCCCAATTTTTACCCCAACAATCACAATTTCTACCAAACCAACCACAATTTCCACCTACACAATCACAAAGCCAAGTTCAAGAAACCCAAGAAATTGTTCAAGAAACTGAAGACGTGGTCTAAGAAACGCGACGCCCCTCCACATCTAATCCAAATAAGAAAAAAGTGTGCAAAAAGGTGGCATGGTCGACGCCCGAGGAGGTACTTTTGGCAAAGATGTGGTGTCACGTTTCTGAAAATTCCGACATCGGCAACAACCAACCGCGCAACATTTTGGAGACGAATTGTGTCGTGTTACAATGAACAAGCTAAGGGGCACGGATTTGTGGAGAGAAACAAGGAGTCCCTGAATAGCAAGTTCACGACAATGAGTGTCGCGGTAAAGAATTTTATGGGCCACCATTCAGAGGCTTTATGACTTCGGGGTAGCGGGTCCGACGATTCAAAGGTTCTAGAGACGACTCGTGAAATGTACTTTGACACGGAGGGTGGGCCTTTTAACGACAGTGTGAGAAGTTTGGAGAGAACATAGCAGATAACGTGTTTTTACCAAAATAGAAACTCCAATTACCACGGTCAACCTTGAAGACGTGATATTTCGGATGATATTTTCGCGGATAATCATCAAGAACGACCTCTCGGAAAAAAGAAGGAAGTAAAAGAAAAGAATCATCCGACACATCTGAAAAGGCACAATCATCTTCGTTGTCGGCATTTTTGTGGAGTAATCGCTGCACAGTTAAGGAAAAATTACAAAAAAAAAAAAAAAATATCGGCACAACAAAAAAAGAAACACTCCTAGTCCAAAAGGAGGCGGCTCTCGTCAAAAAAGAGGCGGCTTATACAAGTGCAAGAAGAGACAATATGTTGTTTCTTCAACAAAGCACGGAGGGGTTGCCACAAACACAAGCGGAGTTGATTGAGGCCGAAAAAATAAAAATCCAACAAAAATATGGGATGATTTAGCTTTTAGTGTATTTTTTAGTTTTAATAATTTGTATTGTTTTTTATTTTAATAAAATCTTATATTTATCTTATTTAAATGTTTTTTTTAAAAAAAACTAGGGGTTTCACATCTCTCACAATCACCCACAATTCTCATTATCACACCACAAAAAACTCAGAATCATTATTCTCAATGCCACATCAGCAAAAGTAATCCCAGAATCACGATTATCATACCGTGTGCTCTAACACGCTTCTTTTTGTTTTTACCTGACGGCCCCTCCACCCCACCACCACCCTTAGCTCCGACAGCCACCATTTTTAAACCACCACCAACCACCGACTCCGACAACCGTCATTTTTAAACCACCACCGCAACCCAACAACAAAACATTCAAATCGGAATCCAAAAATTAAAAATTAGAAATCGAGATCCATATAATGTTAACAAAATATCAAAATTCAAACATGATCTAAAACCTCCCACAAAAACAGATCTGTAACCCAAGCAACAAAAACAACTAAATCAAAATACAAACCGAAATATAAATCTCAAACACGAGTACAATCCTAGTAAAAATCGGTGGTTAAGTGGTGGTGGTGCAACTGTCGTTGGCGACGGTGGTGATGCGGACGGAGGTGGTGGTTGTTGGGCGGAGGTCGTGGTGTGGCTGAGGTTGGGTGGTGGTGGTGGTAGGGAGATAGATTTATAACAAAAACATTCGATCTTTCAAAGTTTAAAATCTATAGATCTAAAAGAAAAGAGATAGGTTGGAGTATTTTAATGTGGTTAGTGGGTTTTGAAAAAGTGGGATGGAGAAAGTTTTTGATAAGAAAAGTAAAGATGAAGTGTTTTTTGTTAAGCTTTTAGTATGATGATAATAATTATGTTTAGGTTTAGCTTTGATTCGAGTGATTGATTTGATTTAAGGATCGGGAATTTGGGAAAGAAAAGATGATTAAGTTTGATTTGAATTGTTGAAATTTAATACTGAGGAATGAAATTTGCGAAAGAAGAAGATGGTGGTAGATGAAGGTAAAGTAAGAAGAAAAGGTAGAAAAGAAGCGAAAATTAATAATAAAAGCATTTTGGTAGTTAATGTAACATTTAACGGATAAAACTAACGAAAAGTTGACAAAAGGATAAAAAAGAAAAAGAAAATTAATAACTTTAGGATCGAAAATATAAAGAAAAATGTTCTAGGACAAAATTGACGAATTAGCTACTTCCGATGAAAAAGAAAAAAAAAATGCAATTTAGTCAAATAAATAATAATAAATAAGTCGATATATACGAAACAAAGAAAGTTTAAAAAACACATCCGTAGACAAATTCCCAATCAAATCAGGCTTTGTGGTTCTCTTTTGCTTCTCTAAATCTATACTCTGTATTTTTCATCGATCAATTTTCCTTTACTGTAAGTATTCGATTTCAGTTTTACATATATATCGATTAATTGGATCTTATTTATTTTTTTTTTTTTAAATTTCCCAATCAAATCAGGGTTTGTGATCGTTAGGTTAATTGATTAAAATCAGTTGTTGATTTGTAATTTAATTGATTTGATTTTTCATTATTGTTTGTGTTTTTTGATTTTAGGCAAGCATGAGTGATGAAGGAGAAAAAACTTGTCCACTTTGTGCTGAAGACATGGATTTGACCGATCAGCAGTTAAAGCCTTGCAAATGTGGTTATGATGTATGAAACCCGATATGTTGCGCGATTTACATTTTTGTCCGAGTAGCTTGTTAGTTATTAAATCCTGATGTTTTCTGGTAAAAAATGTTTTATAGCAGTCTTCGAGTAATGTGTCGGAATCATGTATCTTTCCTGATAACCTTTGTTGTTGGGATTTGGATATGATTGGTTATGTTTTTGAGTGTCCGGATTTTGATTAGAAACAGAAAGGGGAAATTTTTACCTCAACGACTAGTTTCTGTTTTATGTTTTTGAAAAAAGTTATGCAGCATGTTTTGATAATCGTTCAGGTCTCTAACTTTTATAATTATATTACTGCCCTAGCCAATAGGTGACGTGGTGAATGGTGTATGTAAGTTACTAATATTAACGAATCATGGAATTGCAGATTTGTGTTTGGTGCTGGCACCATATTATGGATATGGCTGAGAAGGATGATACAGAAGGGCGGTGTCCAGCTTGTCGTACCCCTTATAACAAAGAAAAAATAGTCGGGACAGCATCAAAGTGTGAAAGGTTAGTCTTGAACATATGTTAAATGGAAATTTGTCGACTTCTGTTATTCTTGTGGTCACCTAGAATTTTTTTGTCGTGTTATCAGATTGGTGGCTGAAATGAGTGTCGATAAAAAACAGAAGTCACTGAAGGGAAAACTTAAAACTTCTGAAGCTAGAAAACCGCTTAGTAGTGTGAGGGTTATACAAAGGAACCTTGTCTACATTGTGGGTCTACCTCTTAATTTAGCTGACGAAGATGTACTCTTCTTTCTCTATCACTCTTTTATTTTTTTATTTTATTCACAAAAAATCACGTTTACTTGTTATTATAGAGTTTTAACCCAATTTATGTTCTATGAGCCAGCTTCTGCAGCGGAAAGAATATTTTGGTCAGTATGGAAAAGTGCTAAAGGTTTCTATATCTCGGACTGCAGCTGGTGCCATTCAACATTTTGCAAACAATACTTGTAGTGTGTAAGTTCAATTCTCTTTTCTCATATAAATCGTATTGTCCATTAATTTTGTGATTTGGTCATGTTGATTACCATTAGGTGTTCTATATTATACATTTATACCGGGAAACTAGGTCACCATCTCCTGGTTGGGTTTCCCTATTAATGTCTAACTTATGTTTCTTTAATATTATTTTTCAGATATATTACTTACTCAAAGGAGGATGAAGCGGTTCGAAGTATACAGTCAGTACATGGCTTTGTTTTGGAGGGTAGACCTTTGAGGTTGGGACCTAATAGGCTACTAACACGATCTGTTAAAGTTTTTCTTCTATTATTCTAGCTGATAAAGGATAATTTTGTTGCAGGGCCTGTTTTGGTACCACAAAGTATTGTCACGCATGGCTACGAAGCATGGTAAGATACGTCTGATTTTGCCAATTACTCTATTACCGTACTCCCACTCTTTTGCAAATTTTACTCTACGCTGCACAATTGTTTTGTTATATTTTTTATTGAGCAATTTAATTATGTTGATCCAGCCTTGCACAAATCCTGATTGCCTGTATCTGCACGAGTTCGGATCACATGAGGATAGCTTCACTAAAGATGAAATAATATCAGAATATACAAGGTATATCCCTCACACAGCCTATTGATATTGCCATGGTTAATCGATTTCTGAAACTATATTGGCTTGAAATTTCATGGACATATATGTGTGTTTTATTACCATTTTTTGTAAAACATGTATTTGCCTGTAGGAATGAGTTGTAGGTTTTTATTACAGTTGCTCGATTTCTTAAATTATTTTTTCTAAAACAGGGCTGTGGTGATCGTTATAATTAACATGTAAGTCATGATATGATAGATTTTACTATTTTAGATAATGAGGGGATATATGATTTAGTTTTTCTCTGATAATTAAATTTTATCTATGTTTAACATGTAAAAAAGAATCTGTTAAAATAAAATATACAGATTAAATAATATATAACTAAATAGATGAGGTTCTATCCTAGTTGCCATGATTTATTGAGACTAAATAGCTAGTAAGAAACTAACAAAAAGCAATTACCACACTCAATACAGCTTACAAGCATCACCAACACATCAAAAAGAAGAAAAAAAAGTAACAGATGGCTTACAATACCACAGATTACATCAAATCTGTTGAGGGTTAAAACTTTAAACACAATCCAGCCAGTTAGGGTCAAAATTTTCACACGGACATTTGATCCCAAGATACAAGGAAACCTGATTGTTGGTAAAATACGTGGTCGATGATTGCATTGGCACATGAGTGATTTATTGTAGATTTTGTAAGAATATCGATGCAAACAGTTGAGGGGATTTTATTTCCATGTCACGATGGATTGGTGGTTACCAAGGAATTGTGTTTCATTGTGGAGTTAACTATTTCCTTTCAAAAGTCAACAAACAACTTTTATGCTTTCATTAGAACCCGTTCCTATTTTGATTCCTACCTACCATGCATGACCTTATTAAAATGCTTAAGATACTGCAGAATGCTAACAATTAATATTGTCTTAGTTTATGATACACTAGTAAGATACCCACGCGATGTTGCGGCGATAATAAATTATTTAAATTTCTGGTGAATAATTTTGGTGGTACATATTTTATTACAAATAATTTTACGAACAATCAAGATTTTCGGTTTGTAAACATTCAGCTAGTAGAATTCTTTAGATTAATTTCATTTATATAAAATTTTGCACACGAAAACTAATTGTTTTAAATTTATAAAAAAAAGAAATTCAATTATTTTAAATTTTTAAGTATATATGACAAGTGTGTTATTGAGTTATATTTATAATTATTTATTAATTAATTAGTTAAAAGGGTAGTTTAGTAATTTTATAATGCTTAAATTTCAACTTTATATCCAAATGCTTTATAATGTATATAGATAATACATTTATAAGAATGTTGCATTTGAGTTGGTTTGAATAATTTTTGTAGCGAGTGGGAAGTTTTAACACGCATATAATTCAGTTGGAGCTGTTGAATAAACATTGGAATTGCTTGAGTAGTTACTGTTTCATTATAAAGTATATCTAGCCTCAAACATTAGTTTAAAGAATTGAGATATACGTTTGGCTTTTTTTGTTTGTTGAAATTTTGAAAGTTTTTATTGCCACTTATTTGACTTACCTAGCTATTTTTTAAAGGGGTAGAGTTCAGCAAGTTACTGGTGTTACAATTGATATGCAACGGCGTTCTGGGAATATGTTACCACCTGCAGCAGATGACTACTCTAGTAATGGCATTTCTTCATGGGGAAAACCTATTGGTAAAAGTACCACAAATGTAAGATTTCACGTTGACCTTTTTTGTTGCTTGCTTTCTTGTTTCTGCAAGGAAGAATGATCAGATGAGTAATCAATTTTTTCGATGAGGAGTGTGAGAAAGGCATTGATTCAACAAATTACTTTGATTCTTAATTTTCACAGTTTAATCTTTTTATGTAATTATGATTTAATATATCTTTAAACTTGGGTTCTGCAAACTATAACTTCGATTCATACTATTTATGGATATTGTTTTACAAAATTATGAATTAAAATGAATATCTGTTGAATTAATGTGTTTCTCACCCTCACCAGATCCAGATCCCAGCACTAAATTATATCATCTTTTTGGTCTTATAATATTTGTGCATCTTCTAAATTAAGTCTGATAGTTTTTTAAAGAGCATTTTAAAGCTTAAGTTATTATAACGAGTATGTAAAATAGACTAAGCTGTTATCTCGTTCTGCCATGTATCAGATATTCCAATATAGAACAATAAGACAAAATAACTGCTAAACGGAATAAAATTTTTTAAGTTTAAATTATAGTTATCGGGGTATCTATTGAGGGTGTAAATTGTTGTTACATTAAGAATCACTTTCGAAGCAAAGATAGCTAAAGGATCCATTTGGTCATTTTTCACTAACAGGATCCCGCAAACAGTATGAAAGGTTCCCCACCTAATAGTAGTTCCGGGAGTTCTGTAGCTCTTCCTGCAACAGCCTCTTGGTATGTCCTCCTTACACGCATCTCATTTCTTTTGGAATATTTTACCAATAATCGATTTGCTACAGGGGAACTCGTGCTTCAAATAGCCCGCCTCTTTCTGCAAATCCAGTGACTTCCAACGGACCTTTTAAACAAAAGGTGGACATGTATACTACATTGTCAATTTCAACAGAAGTTGCGAGTCCATCGTCAAATGGTCATGAGAATTTAAAGAAAGAAAGCCCAACTGCTAATGGAAAAGGTAAGCTAGAATATCCAGAATCCGGGAAACAGGTTTTGGGCGATATACCTGCTACAACAGATCTTCTTTCTTCCTCACCAGATGATAAATTCGAAGCTCCTGATGTGGTAGAAAACCACTCAAGTACATCAGAGACTAACAGGCAATCGCCTGATCCTGTTCTGGATAAGGACCTGGACGTGTCTAATGAAGGACGAATCCACCAATTATCATCTGACATGTCATCGGTCAGCATCGGTAGGAATCATGAGCTACAGCCATCTGATAATGAGAAACTTTTAGAATCTGTGGCCTCTGATAAGTTAAAGACTGCTGTCAATCCCGTCAAGGATAATTATGTATTGGAAGAACAAAATAAAGTAGAAGAAGTTGCAATTAGTGAAGCGGAAGCTGATTTGTTATCTTTTAATGATCAAAGACTTAGGGATCCAGAAGTTGTTACACATACACATACAGGCTATGTACATAATATGCCTCAATCGTCTCATTTCAACAATTCTATGGGTTATTCTCATTCTAATTCTCATTCTTCTCACCAGCAATATGTCTCGGTTAATGGTAGTTTAGATCCTCCATTTAGTAATGGACACTCTACCAATCCAGACAGTGATTCTTTATTTGAAGCCTCAAATGGCCATTCTTTCTTTTCTGCTCCCGAAGGGAGTAGGAAACAAATGGGATTATACGATGATTCAGTAACAGCTGTATCAAACGGGGGTCATAATACCACCTTAGATTTAGGAGAAAACAGTATAATATCTAATATTCTCTCAATGGATTTCGACCCTTGGGATGAGTCGTTAACCTCACCTCGGAATCTTGCTAAATTATTAGGTGAAGGTGATAAGCAACAGGGGTCTCAGAGAGTTTCCGGTTCAAGGAAAACACAGAACGGCAATCAGTCAAGGTTTTCATTTGCAAGAGAGGAGGAGTACATAGATCAAGGATCGAATTTCTCTTCAAATTTGAGTGATTTTGGGAATGGTCTAAATCGTCGAAACTTCAACAGTGATTATGTCAATAACACTGATGGTTATCCACGCCAGCATAGTGATGCCAATGGTTTCTCTTCTTTTAACTACGAGGAATCCAATCATATAGCTAGCAATCATTCTTCTTTTCCGTCCAATAAAATTCCAGGTAATGCTTCTTATTAATTTGTGCTATTTATAAACGATACCAATCATGTATAATAGTTGTGATATCTCTCAAAGTTGATCCTGCTACCTTTTGCCCAATATGAAACAGTTTCACGATCGCAAGTTTCTGCCCCACCTGGGTTTATGCCCCCCAGCAGAACGCCACCTCCTGGCTTCACATCTAACGAGAGGATGGAACAGACTTATGATAACCTATCTGGTTCGTTACCGTATTCCTTTTCTTTTCTTTCTTTTATATTACCTATTTCAGCTTATTATTTATGTTCTTTCATCCACTTAAAATTCAGGGAATCATATGTTCGACACATCCTTTTTGAGAAAAATGCATCAAGCACCAGCTTCTGTATATAACGGTAGCGTTGGAGACCTTGAATTCTTAGATCCCGCAATATTGGCAGTTGGTGGCAGAGTTCCTAATGGGCTCTCTAGTCCAGGGTTAGACATGAGATCAAACTTCCCTTCACAACTTTCATCCTTTGAAAATGAAAATACTCGGCTTCGACTTTTGATGCAAAGATCTTTCACACAGCAAAACCAGAGATTTAATGAGCTAGGCGATAGTTTATCTTTTCACCAGAGAACAGATTCTTATGGAAGAATTATAGAACAACAACAGGCTTTAGCCAACAGTCGATCGGTTTATCAGCAACATGCTAATTTCCAACAGCCAAGGATGTCTAATAATAATGGCCATTGGGATAGTTGGAATGAAGTTCAGAACGGAAATGATATTGCATTGGCGGAGATTCTTAGAAATGAGAGATTGGGGTTTAACAAATATTATTCGGGTTATGAAGATACGAAGTTCCGGATGCCAAGTTCCGGTGATGTGTATAACAACCGCACATATGGAATTTGATGTTTGCCCGATCTCACTTGTTGGCCTGGTTGGTAATTCTGAGCTTATTGGAATTATTAGAACAATGATCATGTAATGTCGTTGATCGCCCAGAAACGGTGTGGTATGGTTGACTCTTTGATTCATCTTTACTGAATGGCGAACGACTGAACGCTTCCAGAAACCAGCAGGTGAGATTTATATTTTCCTTTTTAAGCATTAATAATTCAGGGTAAATAAAAGTTTTTAACGGTCTTTGTTTGGATTAAACAGGCAAAGCAAGTTATAAGATTGAGGACCTTGTTCCAGAAGTCGAGTGGAGGGTATGCGTACATAACTATCATTTAGGCCCGGCACTTCTCCCAGAAGTAAATCTCCGTGCTCTATCTAAGTATCTATGTGTGAAGATAAACAAGTTAATCTGATCGAATGGTCGTTAAGTGATTTTCTTGTTCAAATAACATTATTTATCGTGTGATTAAACCAGCTATACTACATTACATTTGATTGACCATACTTCTCATACATGAATTTTGAGATTATTTTTTAGTGAATACATAAACTTTTCAAATAATGTATGTGGTCACATATGTTTATATAGGGTTTATGTCGAGATAATGTCAACTTCTGTATACCCTAATCCCCGGAAAACGTCAAATTATTTGTTCCCAACTCTCGAGTGACATTGAACCAACAGTCCTTACGGCATACACAAACAGCTTTGATTCTCTTTCAACACCAATCTCATCAACCCTTTTAACAAACTCTTTTACGCATTCCGATTTGTGCAATAAAAACCTCGGATAGTTATAAAACAACTGCATTATCTGAGACTGCTCAACTCCACAACTTCTCAAATACTCAACATTCTGCACCAAAGTCTTGTCTAAATCATAATTCAACTGCGATCCAATATTCTTAAGTATACGTAAATCATACAACTTATCACCCAACACTTTCTTTAACGATGAAACAGAACGCTCAATATTATTTTCAGAAACACGATATAGTATCCGAGGGTCAGATGAAACCATATCATCTGAGTTGTTGAAAACAACAACTTTTTGAAAATGTTGAGTTTTGGTTTAACGGTTTGTTCAAACTTTGAAGATAAATGTTTCGGTCTGGTTTTAAACACTAGTTAATAAATGATAGGATAACAAAGCGTTTGTAGATTGCTACAATCTAATGGCAATGAAGTCCAATGTCGTTTAAGGAATTAGGAGATGAACGGATAAACACATTTTTCTACCTGTGTAAAAGAGAACGGTTAGAGGGATGTAAATTACATTCTTAGAAAGTAAACGGGTAAACGGAGAGGTTTACCTGTTTGGGATATCTAAAGAAGACGAGTCTTTTACTTCCGGACGAGTATCTCATGAGTGGTCAATTAGCCATTGCTAGCCCCGAAGTTCACTTTCACTTTTTGACCACCGTCCACCGCGGACTTCACTATTATGGTCGGAGTCTATTCCAAACGATTTTTATTAATCTTTTTAAGTCATTTCAATTAAAATTAATCTATTTTAGTAATAGATTTGATTAGACAATTTTTTTTCTTTTGTAGTTCACGTTTGACGTTGTAACAAATAATCTTGAACATTGATTAGGAAAGTCTAGTATGTATCCAACTTTAAAATTCGTTTCAAACTCGTCAACTTTATTTAAACTAACAAAGTTGTTGAAGACTTGATACATGAGAAAGTGTTGGAGACCATCAACAACCCGAAGTGAGTCACCGCTAATCTTCGTTGATTTCCATAGTCACTGAAAACGGAACTTCTATAGTAGTTTCGAGACGGTGTCTTGAGCCCCACAAGGGACTTTTCCTCTTTCACCCCACAACGAGTAGAGTAAGTTACACGAATTGTCTATATGAGTTGTTCAAAATTATGGATTTCATCCTTAAAGATAAAAAATTAAATGCATGATTTATATTTTTGAGAAAACACGATTGACGAGACTATTAAGCTAAAATTATGGGAGGTGATAAATTTACTTTTAAGTTTTTATTCTCACACTTGAATGGTATATAAAAAGACAATTATGCCCTTAATGTTTTAATTACATTTATTGTTTGACCTCAAAGACTTCTCTCTCACACACTCTCACACACAGTTTTCTCCTTTTACAATTACTTCCAACAACACGTACTGCAACACCATAGGGTCTTTGGTTATTAAAACAAAATAAGATCCATATACTAAAGTCAAAACCAATTAACAGTTGACTAATTTATAAACATAATTTTACACTGTCTCCACCGAAATCAACATTTTTTTGTATCTTCTTTTGATAGAATAGCTGATCGATCTAAGTGACGGGCCATTTCTTCCGTCGATCATGTTCACAGACGGTAGCTGACGACATGTTGTTATTATCATCTTTTCCTCCGCCGCCGACGCCGTCAAGTCCGCCGTCGTCATCTGACCGGAGACGTTTTCCGAGAAGAAACGGTGTCGGTGAAATTAAATGCTGGTGATGCTGATGCGACGTCGTTTTATGATCAAGCGCAGCGGATAAGGAGGAATTAGCGTTGGAATTACGAACAGCAACGGAAACGGTGGAAAAGCTAGCTGGAGTAGTACCAGCGGCAATAATCGATGGCTCAGCTTGTCTAAGCAGCCACTCGATAGTTTGACCATCTGACTTATGACCTAGCTCACGAGTCAGCCGGAAAACCCTAGCAGCGCAAATAATCGGCATACGAATACGACGACCACGACCATCGACTTTACTATGACGGTCTTTAGCTGGCGGCTTTTTAACAGCTAACACACCGTTACCGCTACCGTTACCGTTAGGAGGAGCTCTTTGAATGTCGATAATACCAGCGTTAGGTACGCCGTTAGCACCATAACTGTAATAGGAGAAAGGTGTTTGTGAGAGTGTGTGAGAGAGAAGTCTTTGAGGTCAAACAATAAATGTAATCAAAACATTAAGGACATAATTGTCTTTTTACATACAATTCAAGTGTGAGAATAAAAACTTAAAGTGAATTTATCGCCTCCCTAAAATTATTTATGTATTACTATATTATACCCAACGACAAGGTATATTTTGATAATATTTGGGATCGTATATTTTTGGTGCAAATTGTATATTTTAAATGGTAGTTTTAAATGTAGGATAAAATTACATTAATCTTTAGTTTAAATGTTGTGGTATCATATGAATTCGTGCCCTTTTTGGGCTTTAACCCGATTTTCTTGGGCTTTTCCCTAGCCCAATCCAGTAGAAGTTTTGACCTGCTTATACAATCGATGTGTCTGACCACGTGTCTCAAAGGTATACAATCGGTTCTTTGTTGTTCTTACGCGTGTCTGACGACGTGTCTCCAAGTATACAATCGGTTCTTTGTTTCCATAACATTTACTTTTTTTGTTGATTTGAAATCGGGCGACTTTGATCTGTGTCGACAATTCGGAATGGATGCGAAACGGAGGTTACTCGCCTGCTAGGTTTCAGGCTGAGGCTGTTAAGTGTAGATTAGGTTACGTATAAACCCTAGCGATTATGTTTATGTTCATTAGATGTTTTGATTGATTTGTAATTCGTGTGTTTTGACTTTTGATTGATTTGTTGAATCTGTGTGATGTTGTTTTGGTAGCAGAGGTGTTTGGGATTAAGAAATCAGCTAGCGGAAGCGGAATCTCTGAGGTCAGTTATTAATTGATTGATTATTTTCGTGTGATTTTGTTTCGTTAGGAATAGGTGAAATTGTTTTAGATTTTTGTTATGTTGTATTTGATGATAGCCTAAATTGTTATTGATTTCGTTAGAAATAGGCTAAATTGTTGTAGATTTGTCGATTTGGTTGTGTTTATTTGATGATAGACAAAATTGTTGTTAAAATTAAAAGATAATGATTTTGATTTTAAGAATTTGATTGAAGAAATTAATGATTTGGATTTTGGTGAAGATTTGAAATTTATGCCGACCAAGCTTATGATGAAATTCAAAACTGAAAAATTGAATAATCGTTTCGATTTGTAGGTTTTTTCAGATCTGTTCCTCACATTTTTCATTTGTTTTGTTTTATTTGTTTCAGTAATGCAAGTGACGCCCTTGATAAACTCAGATTCTTAAGTGTAACTGATGCTTCATTACTTGGGGATGCTGGTGAGCTTGAGATCCGTATCAAACCCGACCCAGAAAAAGGAACCATCACAATTTCGTAAGGATCTGTACTTTGTCGAAGCTTCCTTAGTATGATGAAGTTTGTAGATAGTATTAAACAATCTATATTTGTTTTATGTTGCAGAGATACTGGTATTGGAATGACCCGAGAGGAGCTAATAGACTGCGTTGGAATTATTGCTCAAAGTGGTACTTCTAAGTTCTTGAGTGCTCTTAAGGTATTTGTATTTTCGTGGTGTATAATTATATAATCGTTATAAATATGTGCATCAGTTTTTGAAATAATATTTCTATGTTTTTTGTTTTGTGATATAGGAGAACAAGGATCTTGGAAATGATAACAGTTTGATCGGTCAATTTGGTGCAGTTTTAGTTGTTATTATTATTACTATTATTTATTTTTTTACCTTTGTATCTAGCATTCAAATAGGTGCGTGTTTCAATGAAGAGTCCCAAGTCCGACAAGCAACACATTTAGGAAGCAGCAGCTGATAGTAGCTCATATGTGATTAAAGAAGCATTATAGGTAAACTATTGGTTGTAGCAGGCTGAACTTAAGAATTGTGATTATATGTTCAGTTTAGGTCTAATGATTAGAGATTTTGTTCTGTTATGCTCACCATTCATTTTTAGTGTGTACAACTGAAATTATATTTTTGTGTGTTCTGATATGTTCTGGTTTTGCTTGAACGAGGAAATTTTTGTCTCAGTTCTGGATACAACAAGCTCTTGGCAGGTTTATTTATAGTCCGCTTTGTAACATTTTTTTTGATGTTTAATGGAACGTTCGTCGATCACTAACTTCTTCTATGCATTTGGAGCAGTCGTGCATCAGAATCTTTACTTCGGAGCTACAAGAGGAGCTTTAATGGTTTCGTCACCAAACCAACTAAAGTAGAAAAAAATAAAATAGCCGGTGAGTATTTTTGTTTAACATTATCTAAAACAGTAATGGTATTTAGTTACTGTAAAAGAATTTGGTCAGTGAGACACCGAGACATACTTTAAAACCTATTATTATAGATTTATTTTATTTTATAATTATTGTTTGAATGTAGGTATGGAGGTTGTGGTGTCTATGTTCCAAAGCCAAACCAGGCAACTTCATACAACAAGATCATGGGACTTCATGGGATTCCCTAAAGATGTCAAAAGAGCACCACTCGAAATCGACGTCATCGTCGCCATGCTAGACACTGGAGTCTGGCCAGAAGCCGATAGTTTTAAGGATTACGGCTTTGGTCCTCCACCAGCCAAATGGAAAGGCTCTTGCGATTCCAAAAACTTCACATGCAACAAGTAAATAGATTAGCTTCATTAACTTTGTAGAGATATTACCGTGTTATTAACATCATGACATATTTGCCAGTAAACTAATTGGACCGATATTCTATAACACTGAGGCAAGTGAAGACGATGAACTATCAGCAAGAGACACCGAGGGACATGGCACAAACACCGCATCCACCGTCGCTGGACGTGCTGTGACAAACGCAAGCATGTTTGGTTTAGGTAACGGGACGGGTACAGGCGGTGTCCCATGTGCACGTATAGACGTGTACAAGATTTGTTTCCCCGGCGGTTGTTCAGATGCTGATATCTTAGTAGCTTTCGATGATGTAATAGCTGATGGATGCGAGATTTTGAAGAAACAACAACAGAGACTGCAAAAACAGGTAATCATATTAAAAATACTGTCACTTCTGATACAACTGTTGATAACTATCGTTCTAACAATATAGGGACCATCGACACAACCGATACAACCACACGTTCGAAAGAAAACCACACAGATACTGCAACCAAACTGAAAGATTTAGAGGAAACAACAACAAAAGATACAGACGCACACACCACGACCAAACGCAAACCGACTGCAACGACAGGTAGACACATTTAATAACAAACAACAACTACAACCACTCTAACTAAAAATTATTACACACGTTTTCCTGTAAACCGTTGTTTTTGTTTGACAGATTATGGTCTCTTGCTTTGTAAAAACATCTCATTTTGAAGAATATCTTGGTGTGAAGGTAAGTTGAAAATCTCAATTTGTTTTTATCGTAAGTTACGCGAATGATCTTTGTGAGTTTGAGGTAATACCAAAATTCCATTATTGCCCCCAGTCTCACAAAAATTTTGAGGTAATATCAAAAATCGGCCTTTAACTCACAAAATTTTTGAGGTTTTAATGGAATTTTGGTATTACTTCAAATTTTTTGAGGTAATACCAAAATTCCATTATTTCAGTTGAGGTCGAGATACTTCGTATGTATAACTTTTTGATCATTTTTCAAGGACATCACTCTTATTTACGGTAGAGGTGAAGAAATAGGTGGGCAGGTTGGGTGACGGGTAAAAATGTGAAAATTTTGATACGTGTTTGATTGCCTTAAAACATTTCATTCCATAAATAGTATTGATAGCATGATTAGAAAAATTATATTATTCGCAAACCTACTTGCAGTTTTTCCTCTACTTGCAGTTTTATTATGTCCCGTTTGCATTGATTATCGATGGGAAAACGTTAACTTACGCTTTGGAAGAAGATTTGAGGCATCAATTCTTAAATTTAGCTGTTGATTGTGCCTCTGTCATATGATGTCGTGTCTCTCCTAAGCAAAAGGCCCTGGTAAGGTCGTTTAACAAATCATTAAAATTTTAAAATTACCGTCTTCCAACATTTGTTTTATGAGTACTTTATTCAAAATTCTAAATGTTCAATTTATTATTAGGTTACAAGATTGGTAAAGGAAGGCACGGGGAAAATGACTTTAGCAACTGGCTCATTCACTTGCTTACCAAAGAGTGACGGAGCCATCGAACTAACACACATCGACGAAAAACGCGAACTCGTGCAACGCACGATATCCCCCTAGTTTTAATTTAATGACTAATACTTTTAAAACCCCTTCTTACATGATCTTTTAAAATATGCAATATCAACTATACAATTAGACATTTTACAAAATCAGAAGGGTTAATTGTCTATAGATTTGCTAATAACCCATCCAGTTCATTTATCATTTGGGTTATTTGAAATCGGTTTGGGTTATGGGTGAAACCACATAATGAATTCGTTTAATGATTTGATTTTGGTCTAGGTATTTTTAATTGAGCCCCATCCAAAAATCGAATAAGCATCTATTGTCGAAGAGGTTTCTAAGTACCTAATTTAAAGAACATAAATACATCATAATAGTCCAACTTTCAATCCAAATACACATATACATCCAAATAGTCTAATATCAATTGCTAATAATTTAAATTTTTACTGCAATAATATAATTATTCGAATCAAACAAAATCAAAATTTTAAAGTATTTTTATTTGGGTAATCCAAAACCCGACCAACTAAACTGAACCCTTATATGGATGGATTGTTTTGGATGTCACTATACCCGGTTTGGTTTTTGGGTGGATTATTATTTGGGCAAAAACCTAATAACTTTGTTAACCCAAAATCCTATCAAACAAAGAGTCCTAATTGTCTAGATTTTTAATGTACTTTCACTGGTTTTCTCCCTTACCCACCATTGTTTAAATTTACTACCTAATTAGAGCACATGGAGTGATAATCTAGATTTTGGTGATTTTGGGATTACTTTTGCTGACGTGGCAGTGAGAATCATGATTATGAGATTTTGGGTGGTATGATAATGAGGATTGTGGGTGATTGTGAGAGTTGTGGAACCCAGTTTTTTTTTTTTTTTTTTTTCTTTTCTTAAAACATTTAAATATAAGATTTTATTATAATAAAAAACAAAACTACAATAATTAAAATAAAAATACAAAACAATAAAAAAAATACAATACAATAATTATAAAAAATACAAAACAATAAAATAAAAAAAGCTAACGTTGTCGAGTTTGTGGGCAAATAAGGTGGCATGGTCCACGTCCAAGTAGCGAAATAATAATTGCCAAAGTAAACAAACACTAACTGCAAGAACAAGTTCAACCTGATCCGATGATGGTAGAAAAAGACAAGTTGTCTTACATTTAGTTTCTGACGTTTCATCTGAAACAACCGCCTTTAACCGAATGCCAAGCCGATTCAAAGTGATATCCGCCCCTCCAACTGAAAAACAGTTGGAGGGGCGGAAATCACGTTGAATCGGCTTGGGATTCGGTTAAAGGCGGTTGTTTCAGTTGAACCGTCTGAAACTAACGTAAGAGAAGTTGTCTTTTTTCTACCATCATTGGATTAGGTTGAACTTGTTTTTGCAGCTAGTGTTTGTTTACTTTGACAATTACTATTAGTCAACTCGGACGTGAACCATGACACATTTTTTGTCACAAACTCGGGCGTCGAAGACATTTTTACGATTGGAAAGTGTATGTGATATGAGATTATAGATATAAAGATAGAATGAGATTGAGAAATGGTGTGATTTTTTGGTTAAAATGGGGATGTATTTATAGATGAACTTGTGGATAAAAAAAAAAAAAAAAAATTAAACGACATTGTTTCTGGCCGTTGCAAATTAAATGTGAGATTTTTTTTGAAAAACATCCATTGGAAAAAAAAAAAAAAAATCACAACAGATCGTTGTGCAGAGAATCACCACCAGAACGAGCCCCCACAACGAGTGGGGGCGGTGTAATAACGAGCTGGTAAGGCTCGTTCTCACTTCCACAACGAGCGAGAATCCTACCACTCCGAATGCTCTTAGTCACTATAATTGTCAAGTTGTCTCATTCTTTATTTTTGTTTTTAAAGTAGATTACAAAATAGTTCCTAAAGGTGTATATAATTTCTAAAACTCGTCCCATACTTTTTTTTTTAAGGATATCGTGGCTAATTTTACTCTTTGCTTTTACTTTTGTTCCATTTTCTTTTATACTTTACAACTTCATCCCTAATATTTATTAAAATGACCGCTTTACCTTTTAATAACTCATTTAAGTATAAAACCCAAATTTATTAGCAATTGAAGACAATGACGCGATTGGCAATGAAGAAGTTTGTGATGAAGCAAAACTTTAGAGACTACAAGTCTAATAGGATTGGAAGTGGTAACGGGAAAAGGGGGGTACACTTTGAGAGTGTTTACAGAACACAATAGTAACTTTGTTAACTTTAATATACTACTTGTTAAGTTTAACGAATAAACACGGACTATTTTATAACTACTCAAAAAATAAAAACAAAATATGACAACTTGACAACTTTGTAATAACTAGTCAAGAGAAGGATAAAACATTAGTGTCATTAAAGACAAGGACCCTTTTTCGTGGCAAAACCCTGTCCAATGAAGCTATCCAACTTGACCATGATTGCATTTATACACCTTTTCAAATGTGCATTGGCCAATTAACATAGGACCAATTGGGTCAAAAGAAGCATATTACTTGCCTTGTTCTTCTTACCCACTTTACCATTAGCCCATATTCTCCACCAATCTTATTACACTATACTTTTTTACACAATAGATTATATTTTATGTTGTTTTTCAATATATAAAGAAAATCGAGAACAAAAACTAACTAAAAGTTAATAAAACGAAAGCGAAATTCGTAGAATGAACAAATTAAAGGGGACGTAGGAAGAGACTTCTATTTATTCTAATAAATGGGAGATTGAGCTGATGTTATTATGCTGATTTGACGTGTTCTAATAATGTCCACATAAGACAATAATTTAATTTAATTGATGATGCGGTACGCTTAGTTGTAATTAATTCAATTTAAAATTTCCAGGTTTTGAAGATTATGTAAATGACTAAACCAAACAATTGATAAAATAATCTGGTTTTGCCATATACTAGATAAACTAGCTTCATAATCTGTTTTGTTTGCCTTAGGTTACACGCGTGTCATAGTTATATGGCAAAACCAGAACCATGTTCCAAGTCGTAATTTGGCACAAGGGTCTGGTAGTATTTGCCGCTGAAATTTGACATCCTTTGGATTAATAAGCTTCACACACAAGTTTATATTGATTGTCGTAGGTGTAAAATATGATGGGAAAGTAGTCCAATGTCGGTATATAGCTATTATGAACTACGATAACAATTGTTTTGGGATGCATAATATTAACAAAAAGAATTAAACTACAGTCTTCCTTTGAAGTGGATCGACTAGTAGCAAACATAGTGATCACTGATTCATTATGCCTTACACACAAAAACACACATATGATTTATCAGGCAGTTTTGCTACTTAGCAACATGGCCTGTAGTAATCACTATATGAAAAATATCAGTCAATCGGTTAATATAAACAACATTCGTGTAAACAAAATTAAGGTGGATTTGGTGGTGGCGCTGGCCTTATCTGGTAATAGTATTGGGAAGAGCTGGTGGCGGCCATGGATGGAGAATAATGGTTGTTGAGAGCTGCCATTGAGATTGTATCTCTTGAATGGTGGCTGCCGCCAGAAGTCATGACAGAAGTGGCTGCCGGAGCTGAGAATCCTGATGATGCTGCTGATGTTGGGTTATGACCGTGCATTTGCCAACCCCAGTTTGGTGGTCCTTGTGACGGCCCTGGTATGGTCCTAGTATTTGTCACACTTCCCTAAAATACGACATTTCTATTAAACACCAGTGTTTATAATATAGTCTAATTGCATAAAAACGTAACCAGCTTTGATCCAATATATATTTTGGGAGAAAAAGTATCAAAGTTTCAAACTAGTTAATTTTAGGTACCCAACTTTCATAAACATTTGAGTTAAGCTCGTGTGGTAACCCGTCAACATGATAGCTAACAAGTGGCAAACTTTGATGGCTATTCTTCTAAATAAAGTTGGTTACGCGTTATAGAAATCAAACAGCTGTTTCCCTCATGGAATTATATTTTTTCGGATTATCCAGTCATCAATGTGTTGAATACGTCCATGTAGCAAAAGATTAGTATTATTTGGATTTGGAAGCGGAAAATATTTTTGATTAGTATTATTGTATCATATTTCCGAATAATGAAGATTTAAATTATTGCGAGAAAAATTATATAAAGTTATCACTGAATTTACCTGGTAGTTGGGAACGAAGGAAGGGTAACCACCATTCCATAAAGGAGAGTGATGTGACGTTAAGGGTAGTCCTCTAAGAGCTTTTAAACCACCTCCTGTCGTCGAAACAGGGTTCTCCAACTGCCATATAACATAACATAGAGATTGGATTAGAAAATTAGTTTTAGATGATTAAACTACATTACTACGAGTTTCAGAAAATAATTTAAAAGAGTACCCGAAAGGGTTTGGTTTGGTTTGGTTTGGATTATGCATTACCTGTAATCTTCGGGTGTCATGCACGTAATTCAAGTGGGGTTGCTCTACATTCTCATTTCTACTTGAACCTGCTCCAAGAGAAGGGGTTGAAATTCCCAAGCTTAAATTCAAATCGTGATCGTTTACTGCATTACATGGTAAGGAAACTTTATAAATTCAAATAATATTTGTAAAAAAACAAGACATAAGAGTGATTATAGTACATATAAATTACCATGACGATGAGTGTTCCCTTCATAAGTACTAGCTTCAAAATTGGTCACGGCTTCTCTTCCATTGCACTGGATGGCTGCCTTGTCGTAAGCCCTAAGTTTAATCAAAAAGGGAGAGATTGTTGAATAGTTGATACACAATTGAGGTTTGCAAATTTGAGAAGTTTTGGGTAAAAATATTTAGTACGAAGGAGAAAAAAAAGAGAGTGTAATTCGTGATCATTAGGACCTTGCAGCATCTGCTTCACTGTCGAATAGTCCAAGATAAATATACCTGCAATGCAAGCGTTGTAATCTCCGTGATGAAAATTACGTCTGGAATCTATTATTTGTTAACCAGACATTCTAATTTCATATCAAGTTAACGTAATCTTCAAGGTTAATCCACCAGAGGTTTCATTGTAGTCATTAGATCACACAATGCATTATCTAAAACATAATTTAAAAGAATAGCAATTAGTAGATCCTCACTTTTTTCCTAAGAATTGCCCCATCCGAGCTTCCCATTTGCCACATTTGTGTAGCGTCACCCCTCGGTACTTTGAGCTTCCCCTTAAAAACCCTGTGCTTTGTCGTCTTAGTATATGCACAAATTCTTCTTTAGAGAAGTCCTTCATCTGTCAAATCCACCACATCATCTATCAATATCGAGGCTATTTGGAAAATACATTATACGAATTTAAAACGCAATTATCATTTTAAATAAACTACTCTCAAAGTGATTAAAAAGCTCCATCCAAACACTAAAACTTGTTATTTGTGATTTGAAAACGCAATAATCAGATAATCTATTTCAAAACGTAGTCCCAAACTCACACATGTAACTAAACCGATAATTCAATCGTTTCTCAAATTAATGTTGTACCTGATTCATATCCTCCTCATAATCAGTTATACTAAAATTAATATCAGCTTCAACACCTCGAAATTTAATCGCCGCTCGATCATAAGCCCTATATACCACAACAAAACTCTAATTAAAACAACAAAAAAACACTAAAAACAACAAAATAATACAGTAATCAATTTACCATACCTAGCAGCAGCATGAGCAGTATCAAACCCCCCTAATTCCACATAACAAACCAACAGAATAATTAATCAAAAAATACCGAAAATAGAAAAGAAAAAAAAATACCAAAAATGGCAAAAAATAAAAAGGATATATGAATTTAATCATTTATAGATATTTATTCTTACCCAAATAAACTTGTTTCCCACAATCCCTGCATATCAAAACACAAAAGTACATATATATATAAATACAATACTTCAACAAAAAAAAAAACTAATAAATAAAAAGGTCTCAGTTAAACATAGTTCAACATAGCTCCGGGACTATAGTTAAAACGTTCGGACAAGCATAAAAACATCAGATTCCTTAATTTTAAGGGCTGTTATTTTAAAGACACAAAAAACATATTTCGAATGTACAACTCTTTTATACATGTCTAAATTCCGTGCTATATTAATTTATTTATTTTTTGCTAAACATAGATCTAAAGACTATGTTTAACACGTTAAGGAAGTATACAAAGACCGTATTCCTTAATTTTAGGGGTGGTTACTTTAAAGACTCGGGAACACAATTCGAATGTACTGCTTTGTTACGCTATGTCTGAACGTGTTAAACATAATTTCCGTTGTATATTTTTTAAAAGAAAACTAACCAAATATGTGATTCCCATCTACCGGTTCTTCTGTAAAAAGTAACACCTCGATACTGTGAGCTTCTTGACCTAGGTCCTCTTCTACTCTTTTTCCCACCTTGATTCGTCGGTTGTACGTTCTGCTTCACTTGTTGTACTCTCATCATTTCTTGCAACTCATTACTTTTCGGACACAACAACAACGAGTTCGTTTGTACTTGTCTTTCTGTCTCTATCTGTGTCTCTGTCCATGTTTGACTCATTGGAAACAGATGCCGAGTCACGAACTCAGACTGAGTCAAACTCGAACCACCACTACTACTAGTATCACCAACTTTCAATATATCAAAGTTAAAACATGAGATGGTCTCGCCGGCGCCGGTACCGGAGCTGTCATCATCGTCACCGTCTCCGGCATTACTTGATGGAACACCTTCTGCATTTAGTAACGAGGAGTTCGATGTTGCGGATTCTTCGACATCACGAAACGTTGTCGTTTCTTCTTGGAAGTTTAGGTTAAGATCTAACATATTTTTGCAGAAATCTGTATGTATAGATTATATATATATATATATATATATATATGATCGGAGAGCCGGTGATCGGAGAAAATGGAAAATATCTTAGAGAGAGAGAATCATGGGAAAGAAAGTGATTCCATTGGAGAGATTGTCAGGTCTATTTTAAGAGTGAACAATTGTTATGATGAGTGATGGTTACCGGGAAAGCAGGTTGCCCTCTTGTCTATTCTTAAAAAGAAAAAACAAAAAATCTACAATTTTCTTGATTTTTGTGTAGTTTATATAGTTTTATATAAATGAAAACTAGTCCAGATTTTATTAGTAACTTACCTTTGATGAAACTAGGGTGAGTATGAATTTAGGTTAAAGCTATTGTTGAAAAGTTTAGGTTGACTCATAAGATTTTAGAACGTGTTTGGTTTAAATAGTTGGAGTTGAAGTTTAAACGGGAAGTTTGAAATTGGACTGAAATCAATGATTTTTTAATAGAACATGTTTCAAACCAAAAACTATTAGACCAATATATAAATAGTATTTTATAGTTCGAATAATCGAAGGAGAACAATTTTCTAAAACAAACAAATGAACTTACTACATCACCACATGTATATGAAATATATGGATAGAATGAGTTTGAAGATCGATGAACCAAATCATAAACTATTACACTCAAAATATTAACCGTGAAAGACACTAACAAAAATAATTACCGTAGATAAATAAAGAATGATGGCCCGAAGGGGTGCACCACCATAAACGGTTACCGTATAATTCATTTTCTGGTTCAAAAGACCGAATAAGAAACTCTTACCACATACTTATTTTTATGCTTCGAGCGCCCTAACGGATCAAACGATAATTATTATTTATCTTGAGACGAATGAGAAACTACCATAAATTATTACTATAATTTTTCCGAATATAATTTTATTTCCCGCTGAATCGCGCGGATTTTATACTACTGTAATATAAAAAAAAATTGCAATGTTCAGTATGGAAACTTTATTTGAATATTGAGTATGAGAGGTAATATATTGAGTATATAAAGATTAATTTTTATAAATATAAAACTATTAAAGTTTGTATTTTTAAGATATACTCCGAGTATTTTTATTTTCTTAAATATTAACACTTTAATTTACTTTTTCAATACTATGTACGAGGTTCGAGATATTGTGAGCTAAGTAACTGAACAACCAAATTATAATTGTATTAATCGTACTGAAATAATCGACTCATTACATTAATAAATCGTACTGAAATAATCGACTCATTACATTAATAAATCACTCAATTTTGGGTTTTTTAAATTAAAAAGATTAAAAAAAATTAGGTTAATTAAACATACAATGTATCTAAGGAAAAACAAAATCACAAAATTATTATATTTCAGTTAACGAGTATTTGGGTTAATTTTCATATACAATATTAACGAAAATAATTTCTTTTTAAATTATGTGATATTTTTTTGAGAGAGATTTACATCTATGTCCTTACAAAACTCTAATATTACGCCAACGTCCTTGTAAAATCAAAATTACGTTAATATCCTTCTAAAACATGAAAAATTCTCATATATATTCAATATATTAAAATTATTAATATTTAAGTAATTTTAATATTTAAATTATTCATCTAAATATTAATTAAACTTTTTAGTCAAGTATGTTAGGTTTAATCCAACATTAACCAATGTATCTCAATTTCATAAACTCGCAATACAGATTTAAAAAAGATTGATTTCTATAATTTTGAGCATTAACCAGAATAAACAGTTTGCAAAACTTCCTCGTCTTGATTAATTAATTTTTTAAATATATGTTTAAAACAATTTATTCATTAAATTTAATCTATTAAGTTCATTCGGTATTTGATTCTTTATTGACATATTTGTTTAAATAAGATTAGTTTTATTGATTTATTCAATAATTTAAAATATTAAAATCATTTAATTAATATTTAGATAAATAATTTAAATATTAAAATCATTTAAATATTATTAATTTATTTTTTTGGTTATATATATGAGAATTTTGTATGTTTTAGAAGGATATTAACGTAATATTGATTTTTACAAAGACATGAGGTAATATTTAAGTTTTATAAGAACGTAGATGTAAATCTCCGTTTTTTTTAAAGTTGGTTGCATACAAATTAGTGAAAGTTCATTATATTTCTATTTGTGTCCAAATTCCCCTACCAATTTGGTATGTTTATTTGTTGAGTAGATTACCTAAATCGTGTTTATGTAGTATCTCAAATTACAAATTTTTTACTAAGCGGTTGTTTATTTTTAGAAAAAAAAACTCTGAAATGCTCTTTACTCTGATTCGGACAGAGTTTTGCAGACATAGAAGTGTTTGTTTTTCTTTCAGATTAAGAGGTGAAAAACCTTTGAATACCTCATTTCCTATCTGAATGCTATTTTTACACAATGACGTAAACTTCATGATCATCTCTTTCTTTTGAACACATTTACTAATCACCACCTTCATTATTGTCGTCAAATATCCTAAGACAATCATCGACCACCACCAAAATCAAAATCAATTCTCCGACAATCGAACTTGGAAATAAAAAACAAAATCTGTTTTCGACCTTTTCCCTTGGCCATCTTCAGTCCACGATTATTTCCTTTTGCTAGTGCTTGACCGTGGATGGTGATCTAGGATGTTGTAGAAAGAAAATTTTGGTGGTGGTTTGTTGGAAGATATATGACAACATGTTTGTGTGTTGGTCCTATTCTTTAAC
>CAJVGC010000001.1:323915-346805 GCA_910822075.1 Senecio squalidus | reverse complement strand
ATATGAGATGATCCTTGTTTTTAAGGCTTTTACCATGAGGATTTACCTTTTTAACCCTCCTATAAATGAGGGAATTTTATTATCAAAGAATGATGGCTTTAGTCTCTCATGCTATAAGTTATAATATGTCATTCAATACATCCAACATGTGCAATTGGCCACAACCCCACAACTAGTGAACACACACCCTTGCTTCAACTTAAAGATGTCTTACACCTATAATGAATAAAATCTTGCTTTTTTGGATTTTAGATTAAAGGGGGTTTGGGATTGCATATTATAGGTGTGTATTACGTATTGTGTAGTTTAACATGCATAATATAGTTTTAGATGTTTGGATAAAAATACGTTTTAGCTTATTTCATACGAAAAAACGCATCTATCTTAAACACCAAGCTTGATATTTATTTTAAAATGCACTTATCAAAAAACGTAGTTTTAAATATGCAATCCCAAACATCCCCTAATTTGGTCTTCAATTATTAATATTATTAATTTTCACCGACTTTTTTTTCCGTTTTTTCTCCTTTTTAGGTAGTAACTCATTTAGTGAGTCGTAAAATGTCCTTTTGAGAAACGCAGATTGATCAAACTTGATACCCATCACCGTTATTAAAATTTCAATTTACCAATAGACCTAACTCTTTGACATTGTTTTTAGATTACCTCCTACTAAAATAAGCAATCAACCCAAATTGAAGAATGTCATACATGACGAAAGTATGTTGTCATAGGGTTAATGATGATAGCATGAACATTTGCATGTAACCTCATTATTTGCTTTTGGCAATTTCTTAATTTGGTCCCATGCATTTATCGGTATGCAACATATTAATTTTGGATTTTATTAAAGTAGGCACAATATTACACTTTTATTATTCATAGGATGTTATTTGTGATAATCTTGATTTTTTCAATTTTTAATTCGGTTATCATTATTATATTTATTACGCATTATTGATTATTAATGTTATTTCATGTTTATACCACACATATTTATTTTAGTCAGACTTTATTTATTGTTTTGTCGTTCGGGACAGAAACACTTTAGATATCTAAGTTGCCTTGTAGATATACTACGTACGCTCTTAAGATAAGTCAATGTGTTTATGCCTTTGATAATTTGGATAAAAATTAACGTTAATAATGTTAAAAAGTTGATCATTTCTAACGAGTTAATTTCGTGCCTGACGTTAAGCAGGATGTAACATTATTTGTTTGTGTTTTAAAGTAACATATATGTTTCTTGTTAAGCATATGGTCATAAAGTGGTTAAGGTTATCTTCTCAACAATAGAGAGTTTCCATAGTCTTGATGGTCACACGCCTTCTTCATCAATGTGTTGGTGAAAGATTTGTGTTTACTCGAGAAAAATACCATCTTATTCAATTCGATTAGTATGGAGTTTAATTTGTTATTACGGCGTAATGTTCTTAGAATTGAAGTGTTTTGTAACTTCTCATATCTCTTTTAACTTTTGTTAATTGAGCTTTATTTACATATATATATATTTCTGGTTTTTGTTTAAAAAAATAGGAAAAAATTTGAATATTTAACACCCTGTAAAAAATATATATGATGATAAAATTTGAATCCTACAAATTTTAATTTGTTCAAAATAGTAAAGTAAAAACTTTTGTAAAATTCAAGATGGAATTCTTCTAGTGGGTGAGCAAGTGGCTGTTTTATTATGTAAAGAAAGATGCATATACAAGCTTTCCAAAGATTTGACTTTCAAAATTTCCAACATTTCTTGCTTTGACTTTGAATTATATCCTAAGTAATATATAATCATGATACTATATGATTGAAGCCACAAATACAGGCTTAACTGCCGGAATCAACCATATCACTTATGCTTACATAAAAAATAGTATGTAATAGAGAAATATAAGTAATGATAAATCAATCATATAAAAAAGAATATAAATTATTAAGCAATTTCTTAAAAAAATCCTAGTTATCTCTAGGCTTTCTTAATCTAGGGTTTTTCTATGGGGCTTTCTCCATCACGCAATGAAGATTTGAGGGAGATTTTTTCTCTTATCGTTGTTGTGATCTTTCTTATGTTCATTCATGATAGTGATCAATTTACGAGTTTATCAGTTTATTCTCCTTTGTGAGTGTTTTACTTTTCTTTGGAAGATCGTTGCTAGCTTATCTTGTTAAATATTTGGAAAATATGGGCTATAAATTCAAAGTTTGGAATCCGGGAATCAGTTTTTGGATCCAATCTTATTATGTGTCACGTCACACAAAAGTCTCTTGCAATCAGATATGGATTTTGAAAAAGAGAAGTATTCGTTTCGTTAATGATTTTCAATGGCATATTGAAATTCTTTCCTCAATAAAGTTCAACATTTGTTTGATTCACGGATGTAAAATCCCCCTACATTATTAAGGTGATATTCTCGAGTGAGGTTGTTTTTCACATGATATGTAAGGTATTAGATTTGTGCCAATTTGCAGCAAGAGTCAGTGGTTCATGCATTTCTTTTGGCATACCAACTCTTCACGGGCAATTAGGGTTAAAATTTTTCGCTTTGTATGTTTTATTTATTTTGCTCGTTTATTATTTTAGTATCTATTGTAATCCGTGAATTTTTATTCCACTACAACATACCTCAATTTTAAGAAGTGATTCTCGTTATTAATAAAATTGTTAGATTTTGCCTTTTGTTATAAGATAAATCAATCATATAGATATATAATCCATGCTTTAAACCCGTTTTCGATCATTGAATTTAAAACATCCGGTTTTAAACGGGAAGCATTATAAATATTCAATAGCATATAAAAGACATTAACACCTTTGGAATAAATGGTAAACGCCGAACAAGTGAATATGAAGTCACATCGATTAAGTGAAGCCTAATACTATTACTTTGCGACATTACAAATTAATTTGTGATTATGTGTTGGTAGATAAAATTGTAAGATTGATGGATAGGTAAGACACACATTAAGAGATGATTTTGTCATTCTGGTTTAAGTTAATTGTACAATCTTACATAATATTTGTTCAGATTCTAGATTTCAAATTATGGATTTCAAAGTACATTCATAATTAATGGGGAAACCTTTTATGTGGTTGAAGTACATGTCGGAGATTATTTACTTAACTTAAAAATATAAACGTGTTCCCTAAATCGTCCATGTCATTGACAATATTCATACTAGATGTTTTCCACATGAACTATACTTGCATTTTCAAAATCTTAGAGATGAAACTTACAATCTAGCAAAACGTTAGCGACAAAATATGGAAGTAACTCTTCTGGTTTTTAGTACCTGATGTTTTTTTAATTTTTACATTTCTTTTGTTATCCAATATATCAATAATATTTTTACCTTATTTTTGTTAAGCTAAACATCATAAGATCGTTAGTGTCAATTCAAAACGTATAACAACAATTCATACACGATCATATCATCAAAATAACCTGAATTATACTCTATTAATCATGCAAATAACCTATAAACTAACACATATGATCGATCTTTTTCTCTAACACGTACTTCTATCGTAAGTATGTTAGATACAAAGCAATGAACACAGTTCCTGAATTGCGACACTATCGTTACCATCCGGAAGAGTGTACAGCTTTGATTTTCCATTGTTCAAGCATGTCAAGTTTACCTCATTACCTAATCGCATTGACTGAAAAACCACAAAATATAACAAAATCGTCATGTACGATTTGAGGTGGTTATTTTAACCAATTTAATTATGATCGGCCGATTCAGGTCATTTGTTAATCAAACATAAACATATCGCATTGCTTATTTAGACGATTATATTATTGTTGTAAACAATATATATTTTATAATCGTAATTGAAAGCAAAAAAAATCTTACGTTGCATTGTGGATCGCAACTCCATAGAGGTGTGGGCATGCAACTTAGATAATGACACCAAGAACAATAATCATTTCCATCAACTTTTCGATAAAGGAGCACAATTCCGGTTGTAAATCTGCAAAAAAACGAAATTCAATATCCCTTTGTGCATAATCAAAAGAATGTGATCGAGATTTGATCAAGACTTACATCACTAATAGAGCTATAACCGATAAACCAAGTAAAATATATTGATATAACTTGTATTGTGGTTTCATGGGGCTTCCATAATATCCAGGAGGAACAATCCAATCAAATTGTGGCCGAGCCAAAAGGATAAACCCGAGGAAGAACCCTGTCACGAATCCTCCTATATGTGCGAAATTGTCTACGTGTGGAAGGACTCCTACCAATAGGTTTATAAAGATCATGAGAACGAGCGTTGTCAAGGCTGCCAACTGCATGAAAGAGAAAGATGCGAACAAGAGTCATATGTATGTACTTGTTTATCTTCCCAGAGTCTACGGGAGGCAAATTTCGACCTATTTCTTTAAACATGTATAGATTTGGGTTATGGTTTTTCTAAACAAAATAAGTTGAATCTCGTAGAACAAGTATGTTAAAAAGAATAAAAGAAAATAGGTCAAGGTAGTCGGGTATAAGGGGTCAACTTCTTGAAAGTCGTCCAAAATGTAATTTTAATGCATACAACCTCCTAAATTGCTTAATACACAAAAATAAATGTAATTTTAATGCATACTAACCCTAAAATTTAACACACTAATTAATCATAAAAAATATCAGACAAAAGGTACATATACTAAAAATTACACATTTTTGTTAGTTTCCAATTCGTCCAACCCACCATTTTACGGAAAGGAATTCGCACCTTGTTGGCGTAAATAGTCCAATTGGTAACTAATTCGGAAAGCATTGCACCAAGTAAACCGAATAGGGCTCCTGATGCACCAACGGAGATTGATTTTCGGATAAACAATGTTGACAACAAGCTACCACCAAGTCCTGATACTACATAGAGACATCCGATCCTTGCTACGAGAAAATGGTTTGAATTAAAATTCGCTAAAATGAGAATCATTTCAAGGTCAAAATGTATAAAAAACCGTTTACCAAATCCAAACTCCTGCTCGAGGCGTATTCCAACACCAAGAAGACTTAACATATTAGCGACAATATGGAATACGCCGGCGTGCAACCACATGCAAGTGACGATTCGCCATTCTTCTCCTCCTTGCATCACTTTATCTGCATCTAATGCTCCCATTTTTAGCAACCTAAAATTAAATTCGCCGTTAAAGTTTTATGTATTTACATATTAAAAGCATTTGTAATTATGGTATGTAACATGGACGGAAATGTTAAGTTGTGTTGTTGTGGAGACCGATTGTTAACATATTAAAGGCCTAAGATTACAATTTATAAATATCCAATTGCAAACCCTAATATGAGATTAAGGGGAGTGTTTAGGATTGTAAATTTTAAGTGCTTATTGCCTATTACATATTTTGAAACACAAAACGTAGTTTGAAATGTAAAGCTGCATTTTGACTTTTTTTTTATTAAAGATAAGCACTTATTTCTAAACACGTAACATGAAGCTTATTTTAAACGCACTTTCAGACACCCGCTAATTCAATTCATGATCATAATCTGTAGGCCGAAACAGGTAAATATATGATAACGTACGTGGATGTAGAAGGACCAAGAAGAGGATTTTCGTGAATATTTTCAAAGGCGAAACGTTGAAGAGATTTTACACCAATGCAGGTTCGTGAATGGGCAGGGCAGTTGTTGATATACATGGAGAGTATGAAGAGGGAGACATTGACGACGAATATAACAGGAACTAACCACGGAAACCATTCCTCGGGAGGTTGGTTTTGAGGTTGTGTTGGTGGATATCCTGCTGGTGGAGGGGTGCTATGCACATTAATTTCGATCTCTGGTGAATCCTTCCGTACCATGGCATTCGATAGTTTCCAAGATTTCGACGCGGTGGTGGTTTAATTTTGATTTAGATGTTGTTGGTTTTTTAGAAAAATTAAGAATGTTTTGTATGAATGGTGGCGGGAAATTTAGGCTTGATATGTCGGAGAGGAGGTAGGATATGGTTTGGTGGCCAACGGTATATACCTAACTACTTTTAAGCTTATATATAAAACCAACACTAATAAAATCTACAAGAAAAACAATAGCTAATTCATTCATTGAAAAATTTGAGCCTTTAAAATAATAATCGAAAAGAATTTTCTAAAGAATATCGATAACCACATATCTTAAAGACCGTTTTTCAACAAGTATTGATAATCGTAATCTTCAACACATAGTTTAGGTGTTAAAAAAATACATCAAAAATTCAATGAGAAAATAGGGTTGTTTATTGAGTCGGTTTTTGGATTTTTCGAATATTCGAATCGAGGTTTTTGAACTTGACTTTCTTTTGTTAGATTCAAAAACTGTTTGGAATTCGAATTCAAACTATAAAACCAACTCGGATTTGTATATTCGAATCTAGGTCGAATTCGAATTAAACCGAATTACAATATATAGTTATAATTTCCTAAACTCAAGAAGCAAAATCGAATTAGAATAATAACCAAAACTCGAAAAGCGATTCGAATTCGAAAACGGATTCATATTCGGAAACTTTTTCAGTAGATGTAGTTGTTACGAGAATAAACAACAATACCGTATATGCAATAAATGCATTAGGAAAATAATCGAATCACTTCGGATAATGTAGAATTTAACAACTCGTATTTTCGGTAATAAATTCTTAAGCAAACTTAACTTCACGCAAAGTTTATTTGCATCAATGTCAGATTCTTCGATGTGCTTTTAGTGCGGCTTCCAAATAAATGCAACTCAAATTAAGATTTTGGTCATTAAAAGAGTGCAACTTGTTAGAATTAAATAATTATTGGTCAAGTCTTAAATGATTCATCTCAAATGATTCGTCGAGACATAACAGGTCATTAGTTTCATGTATTGGATTCTTATCAAATTGGTTAATCTACGAATTACATACTTTCGATGAAACGTCTTATCGATATCCATTTTAGTTGCAATTTGCTTAGCAACATCAATTGCGTTAGATAAACTTTTATTCAAACTCCTCAAAGTAAGAAATAAAAATTTTTCACTTTTTGAATAGCGACATCAACAAGCATATCTCTGGATTGTAATTTCTTGATATTCAAATTTACGACATATAAGATTTTAAACCAAAATCGAGGCCTCTAGAAAATCGGAAACCATGTGTGGTCGCACATGACACTTGACAAGATCCGCCACTATAGAAATAAATAAGCTAGTTCAAGTGGTTTATGGTATCTGGATTTTTTTTCTCTTCAAATAAACCCGATAAACTTAAGCTATCATATTACCTTTATACCCTTTCTCCCGCTCATATTTCAAATTTAGAAAATCAACATAAGGTTTTCTAGCTAAGATGACAGAACTAGAAACCCAACAAAAGCAGTTTGCTTTGTCTATTTTAAAAAATCCCCAATCAATCAAATGCTTCAAACATCTTCAATCCATTCACGTCGTCCTTCTCCGAACCGGTCTTCACCGAAGCAGTTTCGCCATTGGAAACTTTGTCACCTCCTGTGCAAATCTTGGCCTAATGAACTATGCAGCCCAAATGTTCGACGAAATGCCTGAACCAAACTCATTCGTTTGGAACACAATGATCAGAGGATTCCAACAGAACCATGAACCCAAAAACGCGATGAATCTTTTTAATCGTATGCGGTTTGAGCCTGTTGGTCCTGATTGTTTTACTTACCCGTTTGTGATACGGGCTTGTACGGAGATGATGGATCGTCTTAGAGGGATATGTGTTCATGGGTTGTTGTTTAAGGTTGGGCTTGAGTTGGATACTTTTGTTGGTACGAGTTTGATTGAGTTTTATGGTGGGTTTGGTGATACAAAGGCGGCTCGTTGTGTTTTTGATGAAATGCCGATGAAAGATAAGGTTGCTTGGACTGTTTTGTTGTCTTCGTGTGTGAATGAAAGCGGTGACTTGGAGGAGGCGCGGAAACTGTTTGATAGAATGCCTGGGAAAGATCTCGTGGTTTGGAATATCATGATCTTTCAGTATATCAAAGCGGGTGATGTCCAAAACGCACATGCCCTTTTCAATATAGCTCCTGTTAAGGATTTGTTAATGTACAATACGGTTTTAGGCGGTTATGCTAGGAATGGCGAAGTAGATATAATGCTTAAGTTTTTTCGTGATATGCCCACGAAAGATTTGGTATCCTGGAACACGGTAATTGGTGGGCTGGTTCGTGACAAGCGAATCAAAGAAGCTATGAGCCATTTCCACCAAATGCAGAGTGAAAACGTATATCCGAATGAAATAACATTAGTAAGCCTTCTCTCAGCTTGTGCTCAAGTTGGAGCTTTAGATATTGGAAGATGGTTGCATTCATATATCGATAGAAACAATCGCAGTTCAAACGTTGTGGTTGGGACTGCTTTAGTGGATATGTATTCAAAATGTGGAGATTTGGAGAGTGCTGAATACGTCTTTAATAAGCTGAAGAATCCTGATGTCGTTGCTTGGAATGCTATGATTATGGGATTCTCCATGAATGGGCAAAGTAAGACGACTTTAGAGTTCTTCACCCGTATGAAAAGGGAATCAGTCCTGCCAAACGAAATCACCATTCTTGGCGTTTTATGTGCTTGTGTGCATGCAGGATTCGTAAACGAAGGCCGCAAGTTGTTCGATAGTATGTCTAAAGATCTTGGTTTGGCACCTAAATTAGAACATTACGGGTGTATGGTTGATCTTCTTGGTCGGGCTGGTTTACTAGATGAAGCTTACGATTTAATTAAATCGATGCCAATGGAGCCACACGAAGGGGTTTGGGGTGCGCTTCTTGGCGCATGCAAGCTTCATAAGAATGTCGAGTTAGCTGAAACGGCTATCAAACACTTGAATGAGATTGAACATGAAGACGGTGGTTATCTTACTATGATGTCAAACATATACGCAAATGCAGGGAGGTGGGATGATGTGTCCAAGACACGAGAACTTATGAGACAAAAAGGGTTTGATAAGCTTCGTGGGTGTAGTTCAATTGAGGTTAATGGCGAGATCCATGAGTTTGGGGCGGAGGAAAAGATTCATCCAAGAGTCAAGGAGATTCATGAAATGATTGATGAGATATCAGGTCGGTTGAGGACTGCTGGACATGTTGCAAGCAGAAAAGAGGTGTTTTTTGATGTTGAAGATGAAGAGAAAGATAAAGCTTTGTCGTATCATAGTGAGAAGATGGCTGTGGCCTTTGGCCTTATTGCTACTGGTAAAGGGACAGTTATACGGGTAACAAAGAATTTAAGGATTTGTGGCGATTGTCATGCTGCCATGAAACTTATTTCCGAGACTTTTGATAGGGAAATTGTGATTAGAGATCGAAGCCGATTTCATCACTTTAAGAATGGTTGTTGCTCCTGTGGAGATTATTGGTAACTTAAAGAACATAAAACTCTTAAAGGCACAAATCGTGATTAACGTTTTATATAACGAGATTCAAAAAAATAACTTGCTGATAAATGTCAAGAAATGGTGATTAGTTGAATCCACCTACTATTGCACAATTATGGAAATCAAAATCTAAAGTTTAATAATGGAATAGCAAAACTTCAGATCTGCATTGTGCCTCAAGTAAACGAACTCCGGATAATTTAAAATCTGAAGATGGAGAGAATACAGACACGTCTGAGAAAGCTAGAGGAATCAGAAGTGCGCCAAGCTGTATATCAGAGTCCAAGCCAGCTGAAAGAAACAACATAGAGATTTTAAGAATCTGTAAACCGATAAATATTTTTTTTTGGCTATGTGCTTAGCAGATAACGGGATTAATGGATGTACCAGAAAGAGCGTGACTGAAGCAAAAAGACCCTCTTGAAGAAGAGCTCCATGGCCACCAAATTCTTCTTCATCAACCTTTAGTATTATTCCATAGTAACCGTAGATGATACCAGATGAAATAAGCAGAAATCTGATACAAAAAAAAACAGAGGATGAGATACATGATTATGGAATTCGAAGTTGTTAACTTTTTATGTCTTTTCTAATGTTGTTTCTCATTTTATTGTACATAAATTTCATAGTTAAGCATGGCATACAATTGAAATTTGGGTCGAAGAGTAATTGGGGATGTTCTTACTTAACTAGCATTATGTTCTTAAAGTCCTTTCTTTCTCTAAATAAATTTACTCTCCATATGGTATAAAGTGATACTTACATGTTAACTCATATCTCACGAAGTAATTAATCCCATTCTATTATTCCAAAGCTTAATGCGACATAACTTTTCAATTTTCATAAGCAATCTTTCATATATACTGAGATGAACACTAAATATGACCAACAGCAGTAAACGAATACCTTAGATACTTATAAAAGAGAAACAATTCAAATTTCAAACAAGATGCAATAACAAAAATAGGCGTAATGCTAGTTGGTTCCTAAGAAACAATAGCTAGTCGGTTCCATATGAGGGATACAAATTTCTTAAGGCTTATTACCAAATTTCATGTGCATAGTTATATCCAGAAATGGTAAGAAAAAAAAGAGAGAGATAAACTTACGCAACAAGCCAGACACCCCCAACTAAAGGAATTGCACCCCAGAGTAATCCGCATACAAGGGCCACTATTTGCCGAATCCAATGAAGGACATCTCCTAATTGGTCCTGCATAAAAAAAACAAAATGGTTATTTATTTAACTCAAGATCCAAGATTATATATTACATTAACAAAAAGCAATTCTGTGACATCACATAATCCACTTATTATAAGTTACAATAAATTTTGTTGAGTAAGTTTTCTAAGACGATCTCACACAATCGTCAATCGGAATAGATAACTGAAAAGGTAACTGTGGTAACACACAGTTACTCAACATTTAGTCATCAATGTTCATATCTTCTAGATTAATACTACTTGGACAGATAGAGAACAAATAATGGACCGAAATACTCTTGCAAACTTACTAACTACTTAAATAAACTAACCTACCGAAATTATAAAAGTATATCCGCCCCAAGTCCCAACAACAATATAATTAAATCCATCACACTATTAGTCTGTTACATGTAATATATCACTTCTATGATTCTATGGAATTGCTACTGGCTTTTATTTTATTCAAACCAACCCAGGAACTGATGCCCAGGTTTGGATTACTAAATGAACCCATAACAACAGTGTTAATAAGCTTTCAAGCTGCAAATGCCACAGAAAACTGATCATCATCAGTCTTAAGTTTACGCCAAATATCATCATCCAATCAACCATCAATAGCAAAGGCAATGTTTAGCCGGTAACCAATTTAGAAATCTATCAATTCCTAACACAGCTCAATGTTATCTAATAATTAAAAAGAACACACGAAATAACGGAGATCTACTAATCTTTATCTAAAGTCTAAACCAAAAAACACCGATGAGCTCTCTGAGAAACAGCAACAATATCCAAACATTCCTTTTCTAATCCCAGAAGCATTAGTTCTCGTTTCTAATCAAGACATGCCATTTTCCTCTTATCCTACCTTAAATAATCAAGTGAGCGTATGCAAAGTCTTTTCTTTCAACTAAAGGAAACTATTCTTTTTCTAGACCATAGTCACATGGAACTGGGAACGTTTCGGTACGGGAATGATGCACCATATAATGTGGTATGACGTACGCAATGATTAGCAATAGCATAATCAGTATTCTAGTACGTATTTTAAAAGGTTACTTTATAAGCAATAGGAAAAATCAAAAATAATTAATATCACGTGGAGACTGTCAAATTTCATCAATTTATTCATTATTCAAATTATTATCTGAAATTGACTCTTGTGCGTATAAGGTACCGCATCACGGTTTTTTCAACTATAATCACCGTCCCAAGTATGTTTGGAACTGAAACTGCCTTCGAATCTTAGATCTTAGTTTGATACAGATTATAGAACGCCAATTTTCCCGATCTGGAACGAAAATTGGTCCAACATTCCATGTTACTATGTTGTAGACACACGTAACTCAAGAGTCAAGCTCCATAAAAATGAGGAAGGAAAAAAAGGTGATTTTTTCCAAAACAAAATAGTTCATATGGCAAGCAGAGCATAAAATCTCCACACTAGTAGGATCCGTCAAACGAATAACAATAAACTATCTCGAGTATAAAATTAGGTTCGACACTTTCATATGGTCGAACAGATAAAATTCTAAAACCAAACAATCAACAAAATCTTATATCCCTATTAATTCACATACAATACACCAATCCGAGCTGAAAATTCACTAAAACCTATAGATCACTCATCACACTAATCAATTCACTTAACTAAGCATCGATTGTATCTAACTAACTAATAATTATGAATAAATAGAATTGAAGGTAGACCTTGTCCCAGGAAGCTTCTGGATCAAGTAATTTGGCGAAATTGAAAGGCGATAAGTGTTGAACACTTTGAGTAGATTTCTTATCTTTCATATTGGTAGATCGTTGAATTTGGAGAGTAAATTAGGGTTTGGATGGAACAGTTGATAATGTTTGTTGTTTGATAATACTCAAAAACATGAATTGAACTATTTGGAATCGGATTGGGATTTTAATTAATATGGTTATCATAATCATAAGGTTAGGATTGGGCTTTTTCTGGGCTTAAACCAATCCGTATCGGCTTAGATCCTTTGGAATTAGGTAAAAACGGAACCGAGTCGGTCTACGGTCTATGAAATATAAAAATCCAATTTTGCGGTCAGATCAGGTTCAAAACCGGTTATTAGCGGCCCAATTTTCAGTTTTCTTATGTGTATATGATTTTTGGGTCATACACAACCGTACCTCAAATATTACGGAGTTATATTGAGAAAATAATGAAATGACTCATATGACACAATCATATTTCGAAATAAATCACTAGTTCGGCGAAAAATTCTCGCACCACTTTTTTCATCGTGATAATTAAATGTGATAAAATGACGCATGAATGTGGTGCAATTTAAACCACTCATTTTCAGCGTAAGAAATGATTCAATTTAAACCTCATTTAGTAGAGAGGATATAACGTGAAAATTTGAAAGAAACATTTAAATCTCGCGACATAAAAGATGGCGTAAGAACCTTTCATAAATCTAATAATTATCTTCAAAATATGATTGTGTGATGTGTCATATAAATATTGTAGTGATTTTCTCAGTTATATTTATCAATGGCAAAAGAAAGATGAGAAAGATAATTGTAAGTTTCAAACTAAAATTATTAAGGAGTTAGTCAATATATATGTAAGTCGAGGTATATAGACACAAACGTAATAATCATTTTCTTAACTTTACTTTACATTCCTAAAATACAAAGTTATATTTCAAAAAATTAGTAGTAAATATTTGTTTGGTCGTTGAGAATCTCTTTGTTGTTATACTATATATGTATGTTTGACAATACTTATCTTTTATACCAAGTTAAGCAAAATCATTCAAAGAACGCTATCACTATCGATTGGTTCATATCATGAAGTGACGAGGGGAGGCCCGAGCTTTACTAGCTCCGCATCTTTTTATAAACATAGTCATCGAACTTGACCACCTTCAATGTCAAACTCAACTTTGTTTCCAAACACTTGTTGACTCTTGATTTATATTAAAGTGTGTCGTTTCCCCCAAGTATTTGAAACAAATGATTTGACCAGCTTAGTTTAATCGCTAAGTTAACCACTTGATTGTATATTAATTAGATTAGATTAGTTGTGTATAATATGAACCACTTGATAAATTAAGGATATTATTATTTACTTTAAGAGTTGATCAAAATATCTTATAATTATATTGATTAAACTACTTAATTAAGAAAATAATCGGTGTCAAAGACAAAATATATTTATATTTATAAAAATATATACAAGTGGATAAGTATCGACATATATGGTTATGAATCGTCACTATTGCTCTCCATTGACTATTTTAGACGATAAAGGAACACATTGTAGCATGTCTAATACTTATCGTGATTTATATGTAAGTATTATTTTACTTTCGTTGTCAATTATATATGTGGTCGGTATCGATAAATGGATTTGGATGATCCGGTGCAATAATGGAATAAGAGGCTCTTCAAAGTGAAAAATATAAAACAAACACAATAAAGTAAATTAATATTACCCGAATTTTCATAATTACCCGTCATTTTTAGTAAATTTATTGAACAAAATTAAGAAATGATTACTTTTTAGACCTTATTTAACTAATATGATATTAAATCAAACTTTTATATAAAACACATAACAATCGGAGACCCTAAAAATATATTGGTCATATACGGTCACACACTTCGCACATGTCTAGATCCTCCACCGATGTTATCCAAAAACTCAATATTTAAACACATAATCAATGCTTTTATAAAATTTTGACACCCTTTTGAGATCAAATTAACGGCGCGCCAATATATCTTGCTTTTGACTTGTATTGTTTTTCTCTTCATTACCTTTTACATTTTTGTATTTAACATTCATACATATAATTAAACATGAACTGGTTATACTATATGAAAATATATATACACTCTATTTATAAAAAACATAATAATTTCAAAATGGACAAATAACATAATCAAATTAACGTGTTTGTTAGTATTCAAGATCTTCAAGTTTTAATTTTCGATTTAGTCAAAACAAATTCTAATTTTGATTAAATCAGGTTCGTTTGTAGGTAAGGTTTAGGTAGCCCTTTTTTATTACTTTAACTAGTCAACTCCATAAATTTCACTTTTCCCTCATAATATTAGTTTTAAATTTTGATAATACAAGTTCGTATACTGAGAAGACACATAGGTATAAAAACAAACTTTATTATATTAGATAACTTGATTATTTCCCCGCGATAATAAGGAAAAGAAAAATTGAATCGTAAATTTTATGTTTATATAAATTTTAATTTATCATGAAAAAATAATATTATATGTATAATAATATATAGTTTTACGTTTATACTCTTGTTGTTTATAGTTATAATAACATATACATTTTTACGTTTATACACATGTTTTGATATTTTGTATTATGAGATTTTAGAATAATAAGAAGTTAAATAATAGTCCAAATTGAACGATTTTATAAGTAATTTATAGTTATATTTTTTATTTTGGTAAAGATAGAAAGAAAAAAAGAATATAACTATGTATTGTAAAATGGTGTAAAATGAAATAATCTTTGATGACATCATCAATCTTATCTAACGGCTGTTATCAAAGAAGTTAACTCATCCAAACGACCTTAATTCGCATTGTGGCATTTAAAGTCACTCTTTTATTATATATTAAAGATTAAAGATTATACAACTAATTCTATTTTATAACGTTAACGTTACTATTTTTATATATCCGCAATTGTCGTTAAATTTATTCATATTTATAATTAGGGATTTTTTTTTAAATTTATGCCTTATACGTATTGGTTAAAGTCATTAAAAGAGAATAAAAAATTTCTGAAATAAAATTATTTTTTATTAAACCCAAAGTAAATTACAGGAAATTAGAAAATTTTTAATTGCATCATACATCTATAAATAGCAATTTGCATTTATTTAATGACACCTAACAAATATAGAGAGGTGATAGAAAGACGTAATGGATAAATGATAAATTATCCTAAAACCATAAATTGGTGACATCTATAATCCACATACTTTCTTTTCTGATATTTGTCGTCCGCGACAAGTAAACATTCCTTGTGTAAATTTTAAACATTCCTTATTTTAGTGAATTATTATATATAAGGATATTTATTATTCAAAATAGATTGAAATTATTAATTAATTTAAAATATATTTTAAATTAATTAATACTTTCAATCTATTTTGAATAATAAATATCCTTATATATAATAATTCACTAAACTAAGGAATGTTTAAAATTTACACAAGGAATGTTTACTTGTCGCGGACGACAAATATCAGAAAAGAAAGTATGTGGATTATAGATGTCACCAATTTATGGTTTTAGGATAATTTATCATTTATCCATTACGTCTTTCTATCACCTCTCTATATTTGTTAGGTGTCATTAAATAAATGCAAATTGCTATTTATAGATGTATGATGCAATTAAAAATTTTCTAATTTCCTGTAATTTACTTTGGGTTTAATAAAAATAATTTTATTTCAGAAATTTTTTATTCTCTTTTAATGACTTTAACCAATACGTATAAGGCATAAATTTAAAAAAAAATCCCTAATTATAATATGAATAAATTTAACGACAATTGCGGATATATAAAATAGTAACGTTAACGTTATAAAATAGAATTAGTTGTATAATCTTTAATCTTTAATATATAATAAAAGAGTGACTTTAAATGCCACAATGCGAATTAAGGTCGTTTGGATGAGTTAACTTCTTTGATAACAGCCGTTAGATAAGATTGATGATGTCATCAAAGATTATTTCATTTTACACCATTTTACAATACATAGTTATATTCTTTTTTTCTTTCTATCTTTACCAAATAAAAAATATAACTATAAATTACTTATAAAATCGTTCAATTTGGACTATTATTTAACTTCTTATTATTCTAAAATCTCATAATACAAATATCAAAACATGTGTATAAACGTAAAAATGTATATGTTATTATAACTATAAACAACAAGAGTATAAACGTAAAACTATATATTATTATACATATAATATTATTTTTTCATGATAAATTAAAATTTATATAAACATAAAATTTACGATTCAATTTTTCTTTTCCTTATTATCGCGGGGAAATAATCAAGTTATCTAATATAATAAAGTTTGTTTTTATACCTATGTGTCTTCTCAGTATACGAACTTGTATTATCAAAATTTAAAACTAATATTATGAGGGAAAAGTGAAATTTATGGAGTTGACTAGTTTAAAGTAATAAAAAAGGGCTACCTAAACCTTACCTACAAACGAACCTGATTTAATCAAAATTAGAATTTGTTTTGACTAAAATCGAAAATTAAAACTTGAAGATCTTGAATACTAACAAACACGTTAATTGATTATGTTCTTTGTCCATTTTACATTATTATGGTTTTTATAACTAAGTGTATATATATTTTCATATAGTATAACCAGTTCATGTTTAATTATATGTATGAATGTTAAATACAAAAATGTAAAAGGTAATGAAGAGAAAAACAATACAAGTCAAAAGACAGATATATTGGCGCGCCGTTAATTTGATCTCAAAAGGGTGTCAAAATTTTATAAAAGCATTGATTAGTGTTTTAAATATTGACGTTTTGGATAACATCGGTGGCAGGATCTAGACATGTGCGAAAGTGTGTGACCGTATATGACCAATATATTTTTAGGGTCTCCGATGTTATGTGTTTTATATAAAAGTTTGATTTAATATCATATAAATAAGGTCTAAAAAGTAATCATTTCTTAATTTTGTTCAATAAATTTACTAAAATACGGGTAATTATGAAAATTCGGGTAATATTAATTTACTTTATTGTGTTTGTTTTATATTTTTCACTTTGAAGAGCCTCTTATTCCATTATTGCACCGGATCATCCAAATCCATTTATCGATACCGACCACATATATAATTGACAACGAAAGTAAAATAATACTTACATATAAATCACGATAAGTATTAGACATGCTACAATGTTTCCTTTATCGTCTAAAATAGTCAATGGAGAGCAATAGTGACGATTCATAACCATATATGTCGATACTTATCCACTTGTATATATTTTTATAAATAAATATATTTTGTCTTTGACACCGATATTTTCTTAATTAAGTAGTTTAATCAATATAATTATAAGATTTTTATCAACTCTTAAAGTAAATAATAATATCCTTAATTTATCAAGTGGTTCATATTATACACAACTAATCTAATCTAATTAATATACAATCAAGTGGTTACTTAGCGATTAAACTAAGCTGGTCAAATCATTTGTTTCAAATACTTGGGGGAAACGACACACTTTAATATAAATCAAGAGTCAACAAGTGTTTGGAACAAAGTTGAGTTTGACATTGAAGGTGGTCAAGTTCGATGACTATGTTTATAAAAAGATGCGGAGCTAGTAAAGCTCCGGGCCTCCCCTAGTCACTTCCTATGAACCAACGATAGTGATAGCGTTCTTTGAATGATTTTGCTTAACTTGGTATAAAAGATAAGTATTGTCAAACATAACATATATAGTATAACACAAAGAGATTCTCAACGACCCAAACAATATTTACTACTAATTTTTTTGAAATATAACTTTGTATTTTAGGAATGTAAAGTAAAGTTAAGAAAATGATATTACGTTTGTGTCTATATAACCTCGACTTACATATATATTGACTAACTCCTTAATAATTTTAGTTTGAAACTTACAATTATCTTTCTCAATCATGATAAATATAACTGAGAAAATCACTACAATATTATATGACACATCACACAATCATATCTTGAAGATAATTATTAGATTTATGAAAGGTGTCTTACGCCATCTTTTATGTCGCGAGATTTAAATGTTCTTTCAACTTTGTCACGTTATATCCTCTCTACTAAATGAGGTTTAAATTGAATCATTTCTTACGCTGAAAATGAGTGTTTAAATTGCACCACATTCATGCGTCATTTTATCACATTTAATTATCCCGATGAACAAAGTGGTGCGAGAATTTTTCGCGAACTAGTGATTTATTCGAAATATTGATTGTGTCATATGAGTCATTTCATTATTTTCTCAATATAACTCCGTAATATTTGAGGTACGGTTGTGTATGACCCAAAATCATATACACATAAGAAAACTGAAAATTGGGCCGCTAATAACCGGTTTTGAACCTGATCTGACCGCAAAATTGGATTTTTTATATTTCATAGACCGTAGACCGACTCGGTTCCGTTTTTACCTAATTCCAAAGGATCTAAGCCGATACGGATTGGTTTAAGCCCAGAAAAAGCCCAATCCTAACCTTATGATTATGATAACCATATTAATTAAAATCCCAATCCGATTCCAAATAGTTCAATTCATGTTTTTGAGTATTATCAAACAACAAACATTATCAACTGTTCCATCCAAACCCTAATTTACTCTCCAAATTCAACGATCTACCAATATGAAAGATAAGAAATCTACTCAAAGTGTTCAACACTTATCGCCTTTCAATTTCGCCAAATTACTTGATCCAGAAGCTTCCTGGGACAAGGTCTACCTTCAATTCTATTTATTCATAATTATTAGTTAGTTAGATACAATCGATGCTTAGTTAAGTGAATTGATTAGTGTGATGAGTGATCTATAGGTTTTAGTGAATTTTCAGCTCGGATTGGTGTATTGTATGTGAATTAATAGGGATATAAGATTTTGTTGATTGTTTGGTTTTAGAATTTTATCTGTTCGACCATAAAAGTGTCGAACCTAATTTTATACTCGAGATAGTTTATTGTTATTCGTTTGACGGATCCTACTAGTGTGGAGATTTTATGCTCTGCTTGCCATATGAACTATTTTGTTTTGGAAAAAATCACCTTTTTTCCTTCCTCATTTTTATGGAGCTTGACTCTTGAGTTACGTGTGTCTACAACATAGTAACATGGAATGTTGGACCAATTTTCGTTCCAGATCGGGAAAATTGGCGTTCTATAATCTGTATCAAACTAAGATCTAAGATTCGAAGGCAGTTTCAGTTCCAAACATACTTGGGACGGTGATTATAGTTGAAAAAACCGTGATGCGGTACCTTATACGCACAGAGTCAATTTCAGATAATAATTTGAATAATGAATAAATTGAAATTTGACAGTCTCCACGTGATATTAATTATTTTTGATTTTTCCTATTGCTTATAAAGTAACCTTTTAAAATACGTACTAGAATACTGATTATGCTATTGCTAATCATTGCGTACGTCATACCACATATGGTGCATCATTCCCGTACCGAAACGTTCCCAGTTCCATGTGACTATGGTCTAGAAAAAGAATAGTTTCCTTTAGTTGAAAGAAAAGACTTTGCATACGCTCACTTGATTATTTAAGGTAGGATAAGAGGAAAATGGCATGTCTTGATTAGAAACGAGAACTAATGCTTCTGGGATTAGAAAAGGAATGTTTGGATATTGTTGCTGTTTCTCAGAGAGTCTCATCGTGTTTTTTGGTTTAGACTTTAGATAAAGATTAGTAGATCTCCGTTATTTCGTGTGTTCTTTTTAATTATTAGATAACATTGAGCTGTGTTAGGAATTGATAGATTTTAAATTGGTTACCGGCTAAACATTGCCTTTGCTATTGATGGTTGATTGGATGATGATATTTGGCGTAAACTTAAGACTGGATGATCAGTTTTCTGTGGCATTTGCAGCTTGAAAGCTTATTAACACTGTTGTTAGGGTTCATTTAGTAATCCAAACCTGGGCATCAGTTCCTGGGTTGGTTTGAATAAAATAAAAGCCAGTAGCAATTCCATAGAATCATAGAAGTGATATATTACATGTAACAGACTAATAGTGTGATGGATTTAATTATATTGTTGTTGGGACTTGGGGCGGATATACTTTTATAATTTCGGTAGGTTAGTTATTTAAGTAGTTAGTAAGTTTGCAAGAGTATTTCGGTCCATTATTTGTTCTATCTGTCCAAGTAGTATTAATCTAGAAGATATGAACATTGATGACTAAATGTTGAGTAACTGTGTGTTACCACAGTTACCTTTTCAGTTATCTATTCCGATTGACGATTGTGTGAGATCGTCTTAGAAAACTACTCAACAAAATTTATTGTAACTTATAATAAGTGGATTATGTGATGTCACAGAATTGCTTTTTGTTAATGTAATATATAATCTTGGATCTTGAGTTAAATTAACCATTTTGTTTTTTTATGCAGGACCAATTAGGAGATGTCCTTCATTGGATTCGGCAAATAGTGGCCCTTGTATGCGGATTACTCTGGGGTGCAATTCCTTTAGTTGGGGGTGTCTGGCTTGTTGCGTAAGTTTATCTCTCTCTTTTTTTCTTACCATTTCTGGATATAACTATGCACATGAAATTTGGTAATAAGCCTTAAGAATTTGTATCCCTCATATGGAACCGACTAGCTATGTTTCTTAGGAACCAGCATTACGCCTATTTTTGTGTATTGCCATCTTGTTTGAAATTTGAATTGTTTCTCTTTTATAAGTATCTAAGGTATTCGTTTACTGCTGTTGTCATATTTAGTGTTCATCCAGTATATATGAAAGATATGCTTATGAAAGTGAAAAGTTATGTCGCATTAAGCTTTGGATAATAGAATGGGATTAATTACTTCGTGAGATATAGTTACCATTAAGTATCACTTTATACCATATGGAGAGTAAATTTATTTAGAGAAAGAAAGGACTTTAAGAAATAATGTGCTAGTTACGTAAGAACCTCCCCAATTACTCTTCGACCCAAATTTCAATTGTATGCCATGCTTAACTATGAAATTTATTGTACAATAAAATGAGAAACAACATTAGAAAGACTAAAAAGTTAACAACTTCGAATTCCATAATCATGTATCTCATCCTCTGTTTTTTTTTGGTATCAATTTCTGCTTATTTCATCTGGTATCATCTACGGTTACTATGGAATAATACTAAAGGTTGATGAAGAAGAATTTGGTGGCCATGGAGCTCTTCTTCAAGAGGGTCTTTTTGCTTCAGTCACGCTCTTTCTGGTACATCCATTAATCCCGTTATCTGCTAGCACATAGCCAAAAAAAATATTTATCGGTTTACAGATTCTTAAATCTCTATGTTGTTTCTTTCAGCTGGCTTGGACTCTGATATACAGCTTGGCGCACTTCTGATTCCTCTAGCTTTCTCAGACGTGTCTGTATTCTCTCCATCTTCAGATTTTAAATTATCCGGAGTTCGTTTACTTGAGGCACAATGCAGATCTGAAGTTTTGCTATTCCATTATTAAACTTTAGATTTTGATTTCCATAATTGTGCAATAGTAGGTGGATTCAACTAATCACCATTTCTTGACATTTATCAGCAAGTTATTTTTTTGAATCTCGTTATATAAAACGTTAATCACGATTTGTGCCTTTAAGAGTTTTATGTTCTTTAAGTTACCAATAATCTCCACAGGAGCAACAACCATTCTTAAAGTGATGAAATCGGCTTCGATCTCTAATCACAATTTCCCTATCAAAAGTCTCGGAAATAAGTTTCATGGCAGCATGACAATCGCCACAAATCCTTAAATTCTTTGTTACCCGTATAACTGTCCCTTTACCAGTAGCAATAAGGCCAAAGGCCACAGCCATCTTCTCACTATGATACGACAAAGCTTATCTTTCTCTTCATCTTCAACATCAAAAAACACCTCTTTTCTGCTTGCAACATGTCCAGCAGTCCTCAACCGACCTGATATCTCATCAATCATTTCATGAATCTCCTTGACTCTTGGATGAATCTTTTCCTCCGCCCCAAACTCATGGATCTCGCCATTAACCTCAATTGAACTACACCCACGAAGCTTATCAAACCCTTTTTGTCTCATAAGTTCTCGTGTCTTGGACACATCATCCCACCTCCCTGCATTTGCGTATATGTTTGACATCATAGTAAGATAACCACCGTCTTCATGTTCAATCTCATTCAAGTGTTTGATAGCCTTTCAGCTAACTCGACATTCTTATGAAGCTTGCATGCGCCAAGAAGCGCACCCCAAACCCCTTCGTGTGGCTCCATTGGCATCGATTTAATTAAATCGTAAGCTTCATCTAGTAAACCAGCCCGACCAAGAAGATCAACCATACACCCGTAATGTTCTAATTTAGGTGCCAAACCAAGATCTTTAGACATACTATCGAACAACTTGCGGCCTTCGTTTACGAATCCTGCATGCACACAAGCACATAAAACGCCAAGAATGGTGATTTCGTTTGGCAGGACTGATTCCCTTTTCATACGGGTGAAGAACTCTAAAGTCGTCTTACTTTGCCCATTCATGGAGAATCCCATAATCATAGCATTCCAAGCAA